>JAHBCN010006718.1:0-47326 GCA_019359885.1 Listronotus oregonensis
TTTTTTTTTTTAGTTTTAACTATTTTACACCATATCTCACTAAAATTTAGTCAAAAAGACTTTTATCGTGCTCATTTTAAAGGTCTTTTTATGTTTTTAAAAAATATTCAACTTTTTGTTGAAAAATGTATCCTTTTCCCGTTATTTGAGGTTAATACTTAATCACGAAAAATGAAAGATTTCAAGCAGCTATAACTTCCTTAGGTAAACTTAAAGACTTCATAAATGGTAATTTTTTTTTTTAAAAAAAGTTCATTTTTGTTTATTACTTTTTTTTCGATAAAACCATAATTAAGAGTTATGCGTAAAAAACAATTGAAAAATATTTTTTTAACAAAAAACCATTTTTCAAATTTTAAAAACTATTGATGGCGAAAAACTTGACATGACAATTTTTACTTCAAATTTGCTCACTATGGATTTCTGGGGGTATTTTGGGTAAAAAATTGCCCACCCGAGAATGGCATCCACCCCAGGGGGGGTTGCGCACATAAAGGCCCAATTCCCGTCAAAATTTCAAATAAATCGGGGCATATAAAAAAATTGGGGTTTAAATCTTGACTGCCGGGATAAAAAGGGGTTGAAAAATGGGCTTCGTGAAATCTAATACACTCGCGAGCACGACCAATTGAGAAAATTCCTCTTTTTCATTTTTAACTTGATAAACCTTAGCAGACTAACCAGTGTAAATAAAGTAACGTTTTTTTCGAAAACGGTTAAGATTAACACTTCCTTCCTTTGATAGTAATTTAGGGAGTCTTACTTGGTATTGCATCCCATTAAAATAAAATTGAAATATACCAGGTGGTTCAATAATTATATCTTAAAAATTTGATTTCACTGGAGCTCTTTGTAAGAAAATATCTGCGAAGAGGAGGCCTATAAGAAAAAAGATTTTATAAACTTCTAGTACTCTCTCCACCTGTTTTTTTTTTTCATATCTGGGAGATTTTCCCCCCGGTTTGCAATTTTTTTCCATTTTTTTTTTTTTCTCCCCCGCTTTTTTAAAATTAATTTTTAAAAAAATGAAAATTTTTTAAAAAAACTGTAATGGACGAAAGTACGTATAGACTCAGTTTTAAAGTTCAAGAATACGAATTACAAATACACAAAAACAGGTCAAAAATTTTTAGTAATTTAAACTTCGGCTTTAAAATTGATATTTAGTTTAGTATTAGCTATTTTAATAAGGTTCAAAGAAGCTATTGGATTTTTCTATTATTTCTTTACTTATTTACCCTCTTATTATACACGTTGTTCATCGATGTGGAATTTTTTCTTTTAACTTGTGCCAAAAATTAAACGGCCAACTTTTTTCCTAAAAAAAAAAACACAGGTTTAACGGCTTAAAGTGGGAAAAAACTTCCAAAATTTTTTAAATTTTATCAATTCATTTGGGTTTCTTCAACGAATGACGCCCCTTTATTTAAACAGTTTTTCTTTTTTAACAATGTGTGGTTAAACTTTTGGATTGAGCAAATCTTAAAACCATTTAAAAGAACACCTTTGCTGCCCCAAAAAGCCCTTACCTTACCTACTGAACGCACAACTTTTGCTTTTTTTTTTGTTTTTAAGGCCTGTGAATGAGGCCCCGCCAGACTTTTTTTTATTCTGGTGTAAAATTGTGAACCTAAGATTCGTCTCAGGTGAGTAAGGAATTTAAATCGAACAGCCTTATCTTGGTAGCGCCTGAGAAGCTTAGTAAAGAGTTCAACACGTCACTAATATTGTTATGTTGCTAATTTGTTTCTTTGGGACCTTTCAAGGACAGAAATTCTTATGCTGACAGTGAAAAGGTGTTTATTGGGTAAATTTGGTTTATCTCGCGTGTGCCACAAGTTCAATCATTTTACGGCCATCTATAAACTTGTTACACCAATTAACACCTAAACTTTTAATAGGGTGTATTTTCTCATCATTTGGTCATCTTCTTGAAGGTTTTGCAAAATATTATTGGGGGTTTTGGGTCATAAAAAGTAAAATAATTTATTGTTAAGAAAAACCCCCCCCTTTTTTTTATTATAAAAAATGAAAAAATTAAAAGTTTTTAAACATCCTTATCACCTAAGAGGAAAAGGAAGATTGCGAAAAAAAAAAAAAATAAAACACAAAAAGTTGTATGCGATGATAACTAGAATTAAAAATTCTTTAAAGGAAATAGGCTTGTATTAACTAAAAATCCACTTTTTTCCTTGTTTTTGATGACTGTGCAGAAAAATTAAATATTGTCGGAATAACAAATGAGAACTATATTTAGATGACAAATTTATAGTATTTTTTTTTAAAATTTTAAAAAACCATGGTTAAAACTGCATCATTTTGGCCAGCCAGTGTATTTTCCCCTTTTTAAGAAAAGGTTAAGTTGGCGATTTGTTAGTTAAAAAAAATTTAAAAACAAATGTTATTTTTGTAAAAAATCGTAAAATATAATTTTGAATTTAATGTAAAAAAAAAAAAAAAGTTTTTAAAAATAGAGGGTAAAATTTAAATTATATTTGAGAAAAATTTAATTTAGTATGCCAAGTGAGCATCGATGTAAAAAAATTGTCACGAAAGGTAGTTTTATCCTTAAAGGTTTAAATTTAAAAATATAACTAAAAGTGATAAGTGTCAAAAATGTATTTTTTAAAATTAATTTTGTTAAAAATTGCATCGGTAGCACATTTTTTTACAATTGGCTACAAACGTCCCCGTTTCTGACACTTACAATATTTGTCAGAAATGAGACCTTATTTTAACCAAGTATTGTACCAATCTTGGTTCAAAATGGTTGTCTTGTTGTTTTTCTTTTTTTTTTCATTTGACCTCTAAAACACTTCATCGTACGCTAAAAAGCCCACATCTGTCACAATTGAGACGTTCTCCGAGCCAAATATAATGTAAAGTCTAATTTATTTTGATTTTTTGTTTTTATTTATAATACGATTTTTTTCATATTCAGAAACCTCAGAAATCCACGACCAGGACCCATATACTTTGTTAAGTTTGAGACCTTGTCTAAACCAATTAATATAGCAAATTTGGTCGAGTTCTGCCCAATCAATTATTTTATCAAATTGGATTTTGTGTGTTTTACGTATTTTTTTTAATATATTTTTTATATTTGACCCCCTTAAAACCCACCTAATGTACAGGGTCTTTGATTATATTTACGTGGCTTCTGGAGCCTTTATTTTTAAAGACAGAAAAAAAAATGTTTTATATAATAGTTGTAGGTGTTTTCCATAATATCTTTTGAAATTAGCAGTAAAAAAATATCGCAATAAAAAAATGGAAAAATATAGGCAACTTCAACTTTTTTAAATGGAACACCCTGTATATTATGCGCTACAATAAAAGATCTTTTTTTTCTGATTTTAAATATATATACATTAATGATATTTGGATGAACCATTTTTGAGATATTTAAGCCTAAAATATAAGTAAATTGAAAAAAAAAAATCATATTAGTATCAAGAAAGCTATAAAAACAATAAAATTGTTTTAATAAATTTAACGTATTGATATTGTAAAAAGTTGAAATTTATCATTTTAACTATTAAAAGTAGTTTGTATTGCTTTTTTGTCGATGGGCTATTCAGAAGAACAAAAAATCTCTATTATGCGTCTTTTTTATGGTAACAATAATAATGTGAGGACAGTGCAAAGGGAATATTACTTATTCTTATTATATCCTTAACAACGGGTACCATCTATAGATACCATTAAATACATAGTAAGAAAATTTATTGAGCGAAAAAGCTTTTAAATGAAGAAAAGGGCTGCAGCACGACTGAAAACAAGGTTTTGGATATCCTCGTTTTTTCAAGATAATTATTATACTTTTTCTATTGGACTTGCACTAAATACTTTAAATAATTTTAAAAAATCCTGAAATATCAATCTCGGATGCGGCATCTGAACTTAATAAAACAGATTATAAAATGTATTTAACCTTAAAATTTTACAAATTTTATCCTTATAAATTTATGTTCGTTCAGAAGGTCCTGAAACAAAACATGCAGGATCGACCTACGTATGCATTGGAAATAGCTAGGTTTATGCAGCAGGATCCAAAGTTTTTAAATAAAATTCTATTCACCGACAAGTCTTCCTTCACTTTAGCAGGAAAGTTTAATCACAAAAATAAACATTATGGGTAGAGAGAAAACCTCACCAAATTCAGCAACATAGCAATTCTATTGTTTCCAAAGCTTTCTTGATACTTATATGAAACTTTTGTAATTTATTAATAATTTAACCTAAAATATCTCAAAAAATAGTTCATCCCAATATCATCAATGTATATATATTTGAAATCAGAAAAAAAGGTCTTTTCGTTGTAGCGCATAATATATAGGGTGTTTCATTTAAAAAAGTTGAAGGTGCCTATATTTTTCCATTTTTTTATTGCGACATTTTTTTACTGATAATTTCAAGAGATAATATGGAAAAAATTCTACAATTTTTATATAAAACATTATTTTCTGTCTTTAAAAATAAAGGCCCCAAAAGCCACGTAAATATAATAAAAGATCCTGTACACCCATGACTTACACAATCTGACAGAATCAGTAGATTTACAAAAAATTTTGTACCAAATTTAGCGAATCAGAGAAATCAGTTTTTTTTCAAAAATATAATCCAGGGGCCCTTAAATTTAAAAAATATATATTTTATGGAAACAATACGGTATTAAATTATTATAAATGATGAAATAACAGAAATTAAAAATGTATTAAAAGTATTGAAGCTCATATAATTCTGAGGAGATCCTTTGTACTTTATTATACAATATGCTTTTTGACAGCTAATAATTAGATATAAAAGCCCACTTTTATTGGAACTAAAAAAAAACTTGGCAATGTAATTAAATTTTCTGACAGAAAAAGTTAGTTTTACATGTTTATCAGTAATAATTATTTCCGACAATCTTCCGTTGTACCTAAGCCCAATATCCGCTCCACATAGACTAAAAGGCATTAAACCATTGGACCATAGCAACCCATCAATATTAAGAGTCTTAGTATGACGGTATTAAAATGCTTTCTGGAATGCTTTCTTGACAGGAGATTGATGGGAGATCTAATAAAAAATATATATATATTTAAAGATAAGTACCCAAAGACAAAAAAAATATAACAATCTTTAACATAAAAAATATTTTTAAATATATAATTTTTATTTCAAATTAAATATTCTGCATATATTTTTTTTGCAATATTGTGTTTTTGTTTTTATAAAAAAGAGTGACCTCTGGGGCAAATTAAAAATTTAAATTATTTATATATATATATATATATATATATATATATATATATATATATATATATATATATATATATATATATATATATATATATATATATATATATATATATATATATATATATATATATTTTATATATATATATATATAAAAAAAAAAAAAAAAAAAAAAAAAAAGTGTGTATCACCAAATGGAAAAAAAAAATGGAGGCCTGTTCCAAAACACTCGGACACGTCTATCAGTATTTTTATTGGGGTTTTTTCCAGTACAAATTTTTATCGGGTGTGTCATAAAACAGTGGAAACACTTTTTTAATTTAAATAAACCCCTTTAATTTTAAAATTTTTTTGGATTTGAGAAATTCTAGACATTTATGTACAATGTCCTATACCTATGTATCTTCAACTGTTTCGGAAATATTAGGCATTTAGATTTATCGTATTTGCATCATTGCCACTTAAAAAAAAGTTACTCTGCGGAAAAACCTACAGCAAAAGTGGGAAGAGAGAAAGAAAATAGGTGTATAACCTCTCTCTCTCTCTCTCTCTTTTCGATTTGCGAGGGTATATCCCCCCCGTAATTTCAGCACGCGGAGCAAGAAAAAATATTATAAATCTATTCTTCTTTCATTTTTGCACGCTTGTTCGCAAATCCGAGCAGCAAGGCTGCCTCTAGTAGGTATATGCACGAAAAGTAACCCTCAAGAAAGTGGCAAGCATACAAAGGCAATAAATGCAATAAATCTGAAAATGCTTAATATTTTCGAAAAGTTAAAGATAGGTATGGGGCATTGTACATAAAATATGTCCAGAATGTTTTGAATAAACCAAAAATTAAATAATGTCGGGGGTTTATTTAAATTAAGAAAGTTAATATTAGCCACCGTTATATGACACACCCGTATAAATAGTTTTAGCTGAAAAAATGCACAAAAAAATACCAATCAACCCAAAAAAATTTTTTTAATACGCCCCTATTAAATTTTTAATTTTTTAAAAAAATTTATTTTAAAATATAAATATATATATATATATATATATATATATATATATATATATATATATATATATATATATATATATATATATATATATATATATAAAATATATATATATATATATATATATATATATATATATATATATATATATATATATATATATATATATATAAATTTTTAAAAAAATTTTTTTTTTTTTGGGGGCATACTGAGTATAATTTTTCCAAGGTGTCTAATTTTACGTTTTATAGGTCTTTTTCCCCATTTAATTATCCATATTTACTTTTAAAAAAGGGCATACTGAGCAAAATGGTTTTTTTTTAACGGTGAGTTTACGGTTTAAAAGGTTTCCCCAAAAATTCTAGAAAGTCCATTAATTTTTTATTGGTTTTAACCCTAATCATTTTTTATAAATTTACATATATCTGTTTAAGATTTTTGTAAGCTATAAACGCTAAAAGTTTATCGCTTGATTCTAAAAAATAGCTCATTTAGGCGATTTAGAAAAGAACAAGATTTTTTCTAAACAATATATTTTTTGTACCTAAATAATTAGCTGTTGCTACTTGCAACTTCCTTGTCATTTGCACACAGGACATAAACCAGTTTTAAAAGTGTTTAAGTTTTTGCTCTAGTGTGTGCTTAAAGTGGGAACATTTTTTATCCAAACTAGATTGACGGGATCTATTTTATACCTATATTTAAATATAATTGCATAATTATCAGTCATACGTATATATTTGTGTGCAATTTATCATTTTTATAATCAATGTACGAGGGGGTTTTAAGTATGACCCAGAATTTTATTCTTAAATCAAAACAAATGACCCTTACTGCCAGGCGTGCATAATGTCATAGTCACTTTAATTGTTTTCATTTGGTAAATGTTAAACTAACTGAGTAGGCAGTAGTGATGAGCGAGACCGGTCTTGGTCTTGCGGTCTTAGTCTTGGTCTTGCAGCAAGACCAAGACCGAGACCAAGACCAAAACCCCCTTTTTTTCTTTTAAGACCAAACCAAGACCGGGGGAAAACCAAAAAGTCGCTACGCAAGACCAAGACCCCCCTGCAAGACTCTTGCACTTCTGCAACTTTTTTTTTTAAAATTATAATATTTTAAATTTTTTATTCAAATTTTGGGGGGAACTGCCCCAAAAAAATTATTATTGGGTAACAGGTTTTTTATAAAATAATAATTTTAAAGGATCACCTTTTTTTTTTTCAGTTTTTTAAAACGATTATAAAAAACTGTGTGTGACTAATGGTCCCCCATATTTCAAAAACCTTTCAAAAAGAAAAGTTTGGGGGGGCAAAAAATTTTAGGAAAATGAAAATTTTAATTTTATATTTTTAATGTTTTTTTTTTTAAATTACTATTTAGTAATGCCACTTACAGGGTGGGTCAAAATTTTTAAAATCCGAAAACATTTTTTTGTTCCACACTGTAAGAAGTGGCCCCCTTTGATTGCTTTTTAAAAAATAAGATATGAAAAAAAAGGGAAATTTAAAAAATAATAAATTTTTCATTCATATAGGATAATTTTTATAAAAATTTATTTTAAATACACTTCCGGTTTTGACGTAAAACCCCAAAAAATGCTAAAAAATAATAAAAGCCCCCCCTTTTTATAAAACCAAAAATTTTTTAAAAACTATCTACTTGACATTGTTTCTATATGACATTTAACAATTTTAAACATAATAAAAACAGGGGGATTTTTTAATGGATTTTTTGTCATAAATTTTATATTTTGGTTAAAAACTACCCCTTTAGTGGCAGTGAAATTTTTGAAAATTTGGGAAAAATTTTTCCCTTTTTTAATTCATATTCATTTTTTTTTCCTTTTTGAACGGGTTTTTAGATATCGAGCTTTGTCAGTATTTAGCCACCTTGTATATGCAGAATGTTTATAAAGTATTTGTACAAACTTTGTACGGTAAATGTTTGACTAATTTAAAGATAAAAAGTTCATATGAACTATAAAGATTTCTGAATAACTTTTTTTTAATCAGAAACCAATGTTTACATATTAGAATCATTTTCACGAAAATTTTACATCTGGTTGAAATTAAAAGTTTTTTTTTCTGCTCAAACAGTACATAGTTTTGTATTTCTTTTAATTTTATATGCCTTTTCAAAGAAAATTAAAATAATTCTTATCACTAAAATGTTTTTATGTGCCACTAAATGTATAAAAACAGGTTGTGTCTCAATTTAACTAAAAATGGAGCATAAATAAATAAACCCCTACATTTAAAATATGCTTTTTAATCAAATAATTCATACGTATGTATAAGGTTAAAATTTTCATGTTTTATAATTTTAATGCAGAAAATATAGTTTCCACCTTTATTTATTTTTAAGTATTAAAAAAATATGTTTTACTCAATATTACCAGCAAGACTCTTGCAGCAAGACCAATACCAAGACCGGGTAATGCAAGACCAAGACCAAGACCTTCCTTTGGCTTGCAAGACCAAGACCAAGACTAGCCAGGTCTTGGTCTTGGTCTTGTTTTGCTCATCACTATAGGCAGTTTATGTTTCCATTGCAAAATGGATGAGACTTTGTTTTCTGATGAATGAGGGTGACAAACCAGGTCAAATTTTGCAAATGCTTTTAGCATAATACGCATAATCTACAATACAAAAATCCAAGTTTTCAATTTATGTTGAAAGTTTAAAGATGGCTGTAACGGTCGAAGATTCTCAGCACTTGTGACAAAAATTTCGTCCATATAAAAAACTTGCCTTAAAGAACTTACCAATACAAATATTTTTTTCCTAAAAATGCAACGAAACCATTACCGTGCTTTGGACTGCTGAAAGAGGCATTGGGCGCCTTATAATTTTATATTGCCGCGTTTGTGCATAAGTACTTTTGCGCCCAATTAAAAACATTTTACGAAAGTGACACTCAAAAACTCCCACAACAATGACAAAAGTGCATAGACTTAGAAAAAAAGTAAAGAAATAGTTTAAAAATCATATACTTATCGCAGTTTAGTAAAAAGTTACAACCAAATTTCGGTTTATACTCGAACTCTCCTCGTAATTTGTCTTATACGTTAATCCTTAGTCTTATTATAACTTAATAGGAAAAGTTAAATTAACGACTACATAATAAACAACAAATAGCAAAAATTAAGCGACATTCCTCTAGATAAACCTGCCTCGGTATTTATGTTGACACTGCTTCGTTAAAATACTGGAAAGTAAACCTAGCGTTGTTCTCGTCTAGCTTTGCGGCAATTTTAATAGAAATCAGAAAATTACTCTGCTCTTCTTTTACGTGCCGAGGCCATAACGGGATATACAGAGACACTAAATCAGTCCGATATGTCGTAACATGTATTTTAATGTAGATATTTAGATTGAAACATTCAGGAAGCTTTTTACCATTTATAAATTCTTAGTTTGTTAAAAACAAAATGGTAATCACAAAAATTTTAAAATTGTAATTAGTTTACTATTTTGCTTTAAAGAAAACTTCTTTTCGTGCTAGAATGTGGACAGTTATCCAACGACTTTTAAAAAAGGCCATATTTATGGCCTTCCTCGTTTAAAAAAAGCCAAAGGGCCATCTGGTTTTTTTTAGATCTGAAAGAATATTTAAGGAAATGATTTAAAGATTTGTTCTATATTGTGGTGGTGGATGTCTTTATTGAGTGAATGTATATATCTATAAATTCTTGTTAGGGACACGCCAAAAGAATCTTTTTCTACTACTGTATAAATAAGAAAACTTTGTGGTCCTAGCAACGCGAATGATAACGAAAGAGAACCTTCGTGTTACCTGGTTGCTAAGCGTTGCTAGCTACGAAAGTAATATTTTCAGCGCCTGGACAAAAAAGTAAGAGTAAAAAAAAGAAAATATGCTTGTGGGAAATATTAGGATTTATTTATAAAAAGTAACTAATTTATGACAAAATATTTTAAAAAACTAGGTTAGGTATTAACATTAAAAATAATTGTGCAATTTGAGCAATTAGCAAAAGAAATTGGAGGAATAATACTTGAATTAACAGTTTTTAAATTTGTTGTTGGGGTATCGTTATCACCTTTAACTACGTTAATATTCATATTTTTCACTGTTACTTCATTAGAGGAAATATTGGTAGGAATTTCGTGTAAAATCTTCTTTGAAATTTCCACCTATTACTATAGGATTCAGCAATATATCCCTCCGCAACAGAAGAAGACTTCCAACCTCCATGCCTTTTTAAGTCCAAAATATCGACATCCGAAGCATTGGCAAGGAACGTAGTTGACGTTCTTCTAAAAGAATGGCCAGTGTATCTACTGATGTCTTCAAGCTTCAAAAACTTCGCAATTTCTTTAGGTACATTTGAAATAGTGTGCTTTCCAATTACTTGATTAACACATTTACCTCTTTCATAACGATACAATAAACGCTCATCTAGAGCATTCCTTGGTCTCAGCTTAATATATTCCTGTAGAAATCTGACATAAGGAACTAAGCCTTCATCGTTGGTTACTACAAAGTTTCTTTTAACTTTATTTTTAGACTCCACTATTTTTACTATAGCCACGTCATTTCTTATTTCTACATCACTTAGCTTCATTCTGTATATTTCGTCTGTCCGGCATGCCCCAGCCACTCCCATAATGGCTATTACTTTCATTGCTAAGTAACTTTGATCAGACGCGTTAAGTAAAAACTTTATATTTCTTCTTTTTTAAAAATTTTTGACTTTTTTGCCTCATAACCATCGTTTTTCCTTTTAATAAAAGGAACTAGTTTCTTGAACTCCGAAATATCTTGATTTTTGTTTACGGAAATTGTTAACTTGAGCATGGAATATACAGACCAGAGGGTTGGTGGTGATAAAGACTCGGATTTTTCTTGAAAATACGCCAACATCACATTCTCGTCAATCCGCCCCACATTTTTGTAGCAAGCCATTCAGAAAACGATTTATATGTTTGATGGTACCTCTCTTTAGATTTGTCTGGCAGAAGTGAGGCACACGCAAGGTCAGCTGCCTTTTGGATGCCATTTTCATATTCATTTAACATTTTAAAATGGGAATGGATTTATACTAAATTAACAATAATTCAAAATCTGACAAGTGCTGATGACAGACAATGTCAACAATAAATGTGTTGCTATGGATTATATTTTTAACAGGTAAAATTTCAAAATCTCTGATATTTCTATTAAAACATGATGTTAATGATTATTAAATTATGCGATACATAGAACAGTAGCAGAAAAAATATAATAAATTACACGATGCGAAAGGCCTTTCAAGTGTTCGGAGGTTTTAAATAGCCTCGGCTTCGCCTCGGCCATTTAAAAACCACCTCACACCAAAAAGTAAACTTTCGCATCTTGTAATGTAAATAACTATTTTACAAGGAGAACTCTGTGATCGCATTTTCGGGATATAAGACTGATAGTGCTTAGTCCTAAGGCCTCTGAATTTGCAGATCGCCTAAAACAGAAAAAATAAATAAAACCACTAAAAAAAATCTAAATACTCATCTAAGTTTCGATGACAAATCTGGCATCGTTTTGAATATAAAAATAATGTATAAAAACCAACTAAAAATTAATAAGTTAAATTAAAAATTGTTACAATTTTCGATTAAACCTATAAAGATTTTGAGCTTCTCTTTTTAGTTGAAGCAGGTTAATTTATTATTTAAAAAAAGTGGTGTGTTATTTGATTTTAAATTTCCTGGAGCGGTCCAATTGTATAAAGCCTTCGGGACGTGTACCCAACAAGGACTTTCTAAAGAATGATTTAAACCATTTTCAGGAACAACAAAATTAATTTTACATATGTTTTACTTTATTAATATGTAGAAACGCTAAACTTTAACAGTATGTTGGATTTTTGTATAATATTTCAAGTATTTATCGTTTTTCAATTTTCTACTATAACATGCAAATTTTTCATATAATAAAATTAATTCTGTTGTTACTAAAAATAAAAACTTAATATTTTTTATTAAAATGAATTGAAAAAAGTACCTTATTAAGAAAATGTAAATTTTATGTCGAATTTATTGGGACAGATATACATGGCTTTTTTACAATTTTTAGGAGCAGGAAAGGCATCAATATGATCATGTTCAGTCATCGTTGGAAGGTTCTATACAGATTAGGTAACATTGAAAATCCCAGAATTGCCTTTTATTTTTTTTAAGTCAAAATTGGTAAATGGACAAACAGTTAAAAAACAGTCAACCTTTTACATTAATATTTATGCAAATTTAAAGAAAAGATGCATGCAGATTTTTGGGAATACAATGTCAAATTTTACATTGAAAAAATGTCACGCAACAATTCGTATTTATGTCATTAGGTACACTAGGGTTCCGCTAATCCAAACTAATTGGGACAGAACCCTGTTCGGATTAGCGAAAATTCGGATTAGGCGGAATTTTGTCACATAATGAGGAAGTTGCACATTTTTTTATTTTTTACTTATAAAGTTTATAAAACTATAAAGTATTAATTGCCATATATTTTTCTAATTTTCAACTTACTGTTGTTCTATAAAAAAAAGTTTAAATTCAAAATAATTTTCTCCGCGCCAAAACGCAGCTCGCAAACAAGGATAGCTTGCTGTGACGTCACGATCCGGTATCGGTCAAAACGACTCTCTGTCACACTCTCTGTTTTGCTTGTCATTTAAGCGGCATCAAGGTGATTTTGTTTTATGATTTTGTTAGTTGGGCGTGTTTCTTGTTTTGCTTTCGTTGTGCTAACAAAATATTGTTCTGTTATAATTGTTTTAAAAACTAGACTTCATTTATTATGACTTCTACTGACGCTGGATTTGTCCAAGGGCAATCTGATAACTTGCCAAAAATTGATGCATTATCAATGTTTACATTTTTGGGAAATAACCCAAATTTCATGGGAGCTGAGTTAAAAGGAGTAAAAGCTACAAGGTATGTATTCAAAATTAAACATTATTTTAAAGTAATAATACTATACGTAGTGCAGTGCTGTTTTATAAAGTAAAAGTAAAAACTTTGGTAAAAAGATAACCTCAAAACCTAAATAATAGATTTTGTAAAATAATACCTTATCTGTCTTACCGAAGGGATCTTATTAAAATATTTTTTCCACTTTGTATGTCTAATTATTAAATAAAAACCGAGAAAATGATATTTAATATTTGAGAAATGTTGTCTGTTTTTGAGGCAAGTTAAATATTAGGTACTTACATTAAAATGATCTTCGCAGATATGTAAAGTAGATTTTACACTAACTGGACTTTTCCTCAAATCCCTCTTCATCGCTATACACCATTTCTTTCGTATTTTTTCATCTTTTGGAACGTTAAAAAATAATTTGTTGGGGCCGGTTTTTGTTGTGGAACTACATAATGGCACTACACAACATTTATAGTATTTATGTTCCGGGCCTCTTAAATCCTCTGTTACATCCATGTTCTCTCGTTTAAACTTTAAACCGGCTATCGTCACACACTAAATCAGGTTTAATATTAATATATAATTAAAAAACTCGTCTTTAGGTACACTAAATTGGCCACAACCCGATGTAAACACAAACGGAATAACCAATGATTAAATGGCAGCGCTTGGGCCAAGCGTGGGCCGACACTTTGTTTATCGGATCTTGACGTCACACGTGGCTTGACCAATCAGAGAGCGTTTTCGTTGACCTTGTAATATTTAAAATTTAAATAATTAATTATTTAATAATCGCTTAGTTTTAAAATATTTTGCAAGCACATATCAACTTTTAAGGGCATTTATTGAATTTTAAATAGGTTTTCAATAATAAAAAAATATGCAACTTCCTCATTTCATATTATTGTCTTTTTAAGGCATATTTAGCGCCTGATGTGTAAAATATTATAGGTCCCACGCTAAATACACCTTTATTATTTAACAATAGATGGTGTAAAGCCGATTTAATGCATTGCGTCAAAAGATCACTGACTTTAAATTGTGCTAGTCAATAATTTGTAAGTGTCTAACAAATAAATAAATTATGAATAAGATTTTGTTAATAAACGTACGACGTTACGTAAAAAAACTTGTTTTTCTTTATTTTCCTAGTTTAAAAATTTTATAAAAATTATTTTTTTGTCCTGGCCCTGTTTGGATTAGGCGGATTTTCAGATTAGCGGGGTTGGGAAAAGCGGGACTAGTGTATTATTTTTTAGCCAAAAAAAATAGCAGAATTATATTTTTCTAAAAAAATTCATATAGTATTGAGTTTATGTGTGAATTGTATATAATTCCTAAATATAACGTATATTCCCTGTAATAATAATTAATCCCTCTTTGTAGCATAATATAGTCAAACTTAATGAGCCAATCAATGTCAACATTGTCCCCATAATCTATATTCCATCGCATGAAGTGAGACTAAAGACAGTGTGATTTTGCATCGAACAGATAATGTCCTTAACAGCATTAGGCCACTTTGCAGAGCATCAAAATTGTTAACTATGATTTTAGCCTACTTGGTTAATTGATGGAGTTTTGGAATATGGGAGAATTAGCCTCGAGGGCATTTACTACTAACATAAAAAACGTTTTTTAACCTATTAAAAAATAATATTATTTTAAAAAATATTTCTAACACATTTCTACACAAGAAGCTACTATTATTTTACTTTAGAAAAAAATGAACTTACTACTTTCTTTTCTTGACATTTTAATAAAAAAGACTTATATCATTTTTAAAATAAAGTTAGGTACATTGGTCATCTTTTCCTTACTTCAACACTAACAAATGTATTGTGATCCGTCCATCCTGTTTACCCCACATGTAAATTGGCTTCTCCTCGCCAAGCCTTACAAACCTGAGCCTATATAGCGGTTGACGGAACCTGTATAGGTTGTGCCTATTTAGACTACTATGTTTTCTAAGTGGACCTGCTCGAGGATAGGAGGCCGCACAGGCTTCCCTTTCTATGTAGAAAAATCGTTCTATGGAACAATGGTAAAATATGCTAACGTATTTCAGGCGGAAGTTATGGCAATAGCCAAAGCCATAGAATACTGCCTTAATAGAAGATACAGGGGAAAGATAACCATATGTACTGACAGTAAGGCAGCGATCGGGGCGCTAACAAATACAGTGCACAAATCGGAACTTACAAATAAATTTTGGAAAGCAATTAATAAACCAACGAAACTTGCCAATTAAGGGGCTAAGGACAATGAAGAATATACCGTGGAAATCTCATATAGCAAAGATATTACAGAGATAGCAACATGGGTAGAGAAAAGGTTTGATGAGAACTGAAAAAAGACAAAAGCCATACAATCAAAGGATATTATTGGGGAAGACCTATGGAAGGACCTACCCATGAGCATAAAGGACTCTAATAAGGTAAAATAGAAACATACAGGTCATTGTAGAAACAGACACGATCTCAACAAGATAGGAAAATTAAGACAAGTATATGTAGATGGTGTGGAGAGGAAAGAGAGGACGCCATACATATACTTAGAGATTGCCCAGCATTAAGGCATATCAGAGGAAATGTCTAGGAACGGCATGGCTGGACCTAAATGACATAAGATTCCTACCACTAACAGGACTCGCATCACTAGTGAGGAAATTGGGTCTCTAGTAAGCAAAATGACACACATTATCAATGCAAAAGGAATGGATACATAAGAGACAGTATAGGGTTACGGAACCTGTGTATGCTTAAGGGTTGGTGTAGAGCATGATGGGCTTAGGCCTTAGTGCTCAGGGCCCCAGCGAGGGAACATACCATACTACGATAGGATACGATACGAAATGGACCCAGTACTATCCTTACTGCTTTGCAGATGTCATTTAGTCAGCAGATCTGACGAGAGCACATTTAAGCATTTAATAACTTTTTCGTCTAACGTTGCTTTGGTGTTTGTAACTACAGGCTACAGGAACTTCGGTCTATCCAGTTTTTGGGTGTTCTTAAAAGATTACCAGAAACGACAAAATGGTTCTGGTCCTACCATTTTTTCAGCATTTCTGCTTATTTGTCTGTCTCCTCAGTTTCTACGGAAACTTCATATCCTGAGATCCATGCTACAGTCAGATTATTGTAAAGTCCAATTTTCTTCAGGTCAAATATACAGTCTTTAAATAG
Source organism: Listronotus oregonensis (assembly GCA_019359885.1). Classification (NCBI taxonomy): domain Eukaryota; kingdom Metazoa; phylum Arthropoda; class Insecta; order Coleoptera; family Curculionidae; genus Listronotus; species Listronotus oregonensis. The sequence goes on from JAHBCN010006718.1 coordinate 16,351, forward strand.
TCTAAGGCGAATTTATAGAATACATAATAGATGACAAGGATCTTTCATCGTATTTATTTTTTTTATCCATGGACAGTTCAAAAGCTGAGGCCTAAGTACTAACGTAATGTAAGTGTATATCTGATCTCCTTAATAAAGTGTTGTTATAGCTGCAATTTCCACTTGAAATACAGTAACATACTCTCTAAGCCTACCGATATTTCCATTTCCATTTCCTGGGTTCGTCCCGTTTATCTTAAGACATTACTATACCAGATTATGTCTTCTTTGATGAAAGGGCCCCCTTTCCAGTTTCTCAATTTAATTTAGGGATTAAAAATTTACTAACAAAATATACAGGTACCACTGATTTAATGCGTTGGAATGTATATGTGTCTGCGTGTGTGCGTTTACGATTTTAATACTTATTCCGTGATAATATAGCTCACTACAAGAGGAAATACAACCATCGATAACTTATTTACTAAAGTCTCAGCCCAACGTGGATCAATTTAGTTATCGAAGGCAAATATAAATTTAATTTAAATTTTCTTAAATTTGACCGAATGGAAGTAGATTTAAATGAAACTAATCAATTGACCAGTCGACTACTTGTTAAAAAGTTCTATATCGAAACCCTGATCGGACAAGGTTATCTCTTTCTTAACCGATTTTATTTTCCATCTAAAAAATACTTAAAAGTCCTATAAAGGATGTTAAGAAAATACGAGTACAAAATTTTATGATAATATAGGTCAGTTTAAACCAACTTACTTATATATGGAATTGATTCGTTTAGCTGGTAGAGAATTAAGAATTTTAAGAAATACTGTTTCCTGAATTTTTTAATATTGTGCTAATAAAGTTTAAATTTTTTAGATATATGAACAGATAATTTAAAAGGACGTTTCTAAGTAGTATAGTTGTCAGCTGAAAAAATGATTCTAAATGTTACGTCCTCAGTAAATTTGTCTTCTAATTTTTTACATTATGATCATTTTTCCAATCCCCAGATATTTTTATTTGGTTACTGGATGTATTTTAAATTTTTTTAATTCTTAAAATATTTTTCATCAGAAAAATCACTTAATCAGATAAGTCACTTAAAGTTGTCAATTACGTGTGAATATCAATTAACATAATAAGACAAAGAAAAAGTTAAGTTTCTTTAAAAAATGTAAGTACAAAAAAACATTACATATACCTTTCTTTAAAAAATGATTGTCAACTCTTAAATATTTAAGGATTATAAAAAAGGTTAATAAATCTTAGTGTTTTCTACATAATGGTTATTTTTTACATTACTTAAGGTATGTATTCTTCGCACCAACTACACTTTACTATTAATATGTTTTTATTGTTTTATTATTAAAATAACAGTTGTGAGCAATATAGTCTAGGAGAAATCGGCGCATGAGTACCGAAATCTATTCCACCCCAATTTTTTTATACGATCCTTTTTAAATTGCAATACTGATAATATAAATGAATGTTGCCATGACGCCACCTAGTGCCATATTGTTTAAACCGAAATTGTTTAAACAATTGCAAAAAAATGTAATTTTTTAACTAGACAATTTTTTTTTTCATATTCTTTAATAAAATACAACAAAAAAAGGTCCTATGACTTTTTACGATAAAGTTAATATTTTTGGAGATATGAATTTTTAAAAGTTAAAAAATCTCAAATTTGGGTACTTTTGATCTATGAAAAATACATATTATAAAAAATAATAAAAATTAGGGATATAATTAACTATTGTATAAAGAATAAAAATTTTTTTTTGTTTTATTTGTTTTAAATACATATTTTTCCGGGGTCAGATTTTTCGATCTTTTAAAAATTTATTTCTCCAAAAATATTAGCTTTATCGTAAAAAGTCATAAAACCTTTTTTAATGTATTTTAATAAAGAATAGTAAAAAAATTGTCAGGTAAAAAAATAACAATTTCTTGCAATTGTTTAAACAATTTCGGTTGCGCCATGGCAACATGCATTTATATCATCAGTAGGGCAATTTAAAGAGGATCCTATAAAAAAATTGAGGTTAAATAGTTTTCGGTACTCATGCGCCGCCTTCTAGAAAAATATAACACTATAACACTAAGAAACGTTATTTTATAGTGTCTGACTTTACATCAAAACCCTTGAAATCAGTTTGTACCAATATAAGAAATTTTGGAAAACCAATTACTTAAAAGTTTTGACGCTCTCTATCGGACAAACAGAGCAATTTTCAATAGAACTAAGTGGGGAAAACGACCTATTTTGGTATCAGGGCACTGTGTGTTAATTATTGGAACATTTTGTCTAATGGGAAATAATATTTCTCGACATGATCCTACGTTTATTTACTAGAGAAAAGCTAAACAAATATAAAGTATCTTTCTGCTTATGTTATCGTTTTTGTTCTTCTAAATCACTGCGTTATTGTATTTTCTTGTTGACAAAACTATCTTGTATCTTTAATTATCACTCTGAATCGATACATTTCTATATACCATGTTATTAGGCCCATGAATTAGTGGGCTTTTAATTGGTTACAAAGTTGATGAATAGCGCCATCTGAAGGGTATATTTAAAACATGGGGGTTAATTATGGATTGCCGAGGGTTAAACTTTGTAGTCTTGGTGCTTGTAATTTAATATGAACACATAATTATAAGTAATAATAGATATGTCGCAAATTTAATTGGGGTTAGAGCTGAAATTAACTGTATGGCGCCAAAGAATGCTGATTTGAATATTATTTTCTATTTACTTTATAAAAAAGTCACTTACAATGATCCAAAACAAAATCTACTGATAATAAAGTTAATTTAATAACAATGAGTGCTAAATTCTGTAAGCAGTAAATTACCGAAAACAAATAATAAATGTTTTTTTCATTTTTGCTTAATTTTTCATATAAAAAAAGAATGTGTTAGTTATATTAATATATTAATAAACAGGTTTATTAAATAATTAAATACAATTAATATAGTGTTAAGTTTAAATAACCAATAAAACTTCAATTAATAAATGAGGTACATTTATTTGCATAATCTTTTTATCTACTTTGGTAATATATTATACTACTTCCTTCAAAAAAGGTGGTTCCATTTCAATTAACGCACCCGCATATGTTGTTGAACCAACAAACCGTTGGCCAGTTAATTTTTTCATGGAACTCAACTGTCGAGTACCTTCCGAAACACCTGACTTTTGAACCAATAAAAATTCAAGTAGATAACGACCATTTTCAATGGTAGATGGAAAGGAAACAATGGCTTCTTATTGGGTAAAGTATGGTTTATTAAATGAACATGAGTAAAAGAAAAATTTTAAAAGAATGAACTAACAAAAATACTTTTGTAATTATTCCGTCGAAGGACAATGACCACTGGTTTAGTAATTATACAAGATTTCGATTAAATAACCTTACAGTTTACAATTCTCACATTTATAATAGAGAGTTATAATTTAAAGCCGTTCTTCTGATGAAATCCTCATTATATAACTACTCCACAATGCAATAAACGTAGTTTTAAAATTCTTGACTTTGACAAATAAGCACCTGTGACCTGTGACAGCCAGGTTTTTTTAGGTGAAACTATCCTTATAGTATCATGAGTTCTTAGACAATTGCAGCAGAACAATTCAAAAAACATGTATACGAAAGGTATATGTGAAAATATGTTAAAAGTAATTACCATTTGAGAAGCCTTTATTTTTTGGAATGTTCAGATTTGAAACAAAAATATATAGGGCAATCCAAATCAAGTGTCCAACATAAGTAACTTCTTTTTTATTCAAAATACTAAATTGTTTAAATTATTAAACTAGGAATTTTTTGGTCCTTTTAAGATTCAAGAATGCAAAAAACAATTGTCAATAGTGTGTTCGAGTGGGTTGAAAAGTTAAATAGCATTTTTTTAATGATAGAGCAATACCCAAATATTTTTAATAAGCTTTGAAAAATATTTTGATATGTCTATCTTTAATAATGTCAGAAATATGGGCATCCAGATCTAAAAAATAAATTTCAATTTCCATTTTATCTACAGCAGTAGCGACTTTACAGTTTACAATTCGCACAAACTAATCAAATTTAAAAACAATTTTTTCCGTGACACCCCGTATAAAAACACGGATCCTGGTTTTACACCTTTTTATTGGATATCAGGTTTACAAACGTTTCAATGGTAACACTTCAACGTAACGTCATTATGACATATCTTTAACCTCAAACTGTCTGTCAACTTCTTATCTCTTCGAAAGACAAAACTAAACTGGCCCGGTCGGACTTCCTTCGAGCTATATATAGTAATGTGGAAAAGAATAGTAAAGTTTGAAAAAGTCTAGAATTAGGTGGATGTCTCCAGCGCCCTCAGGATAATCCACAGTGGCCGTCGAAAAAGGGAAAAACTAAGGTAATTTATTTCAAATAAATTATTAACCTAATATTTTTAAAGTCCGTAACAATATATACGAAGGGTATACCGGGTGGTGCATCGCCAAACTGGCTATAGGAAATCCCATGTAAGTTTTGATACATTGAAATATTGGCTCCCCTATTGAATTAACAACAAAATTGTATAAAACTATTTTGAAGACGTTGATAAGATTAGCTCACGTAGTAAATTTTGTTTTGTTCTGATAAGGCAATTAAAAGTTATTTAAGAAAAACTATTTGCAAAAACGTTGAATGCCCGCTACATACCTTAATGAATCCACCAGTAATAAATAAAATGTCTTGCCAACTTTTTAATTCACATTTTACTTTGTATTAGTTATTTCAACATGTTTTACAGTATTGAAGAGAAAATAATGGTTGTAATCATTTAATAAATACAATGCAACGATTTTACAAATAGTTTTTCTTAAATAACTTTTAATTGCCTTATCAGAAAAAAAAGAAATTTAGAATGTGAGCTAATCTTATCAACATCTTCAAAATAGTCTAATATAATTTTGTTGTAAATTCAATAGGGGAGCCAATATTTCAATGTATAAAAATTTACATGGGACTTCCTATGGCCAGTCTGACGATGCACCACCCGGTAGGTGAAAATATGTTAAATGTAATTACCATTTTAAAAGCCTGTATTTTTCAGAGTCTTCAGATTTAAAACAAAAGAATATACAGTGCAATCCAACTATCGTGTCCACCATTAGTAACTTTTTTTTATTTAAAACATTAAATTGTTTAAATTGGAAAACTAGAAGTATTTTTTAGTCTTTTTAAAATTGAAAAATGCAAAGAACAATATTGTCAATCGTGTTAATCTTAAATAGTTTCAGAAATATGGGCAATATGGGCATCCAAATCTAAATAATTAAATTTTAATGTCTATTTTATTTACAGCAGTAAGCTTACTGCTTACAGCTTACAGTTTTAGATGGTATGGTAGATATAATGGTTTTTGGTTAGGCTGGAAACCACTTACGCACCAACTGGGCGTCTTTTGGACCGCTCATTGCCGCTTTTAGCAATCCAAAGACATGAAAATTACATGGTGATAAATTTGGACTCTAAGCTGAATTGTAAATATGTTTTACAGTTTTGTGGCGGATTCATGTTTCAATGTGTTTTCTTTGGGATATTCGCCTGACCACTTTTTGGAAAATGGGACCTCTTCGGTCCAGGTCGCGGGGTATAACGAACTGAGCCTGCTCACCCTATTGACCCCTATAAACTTGCAGATCGCCTGCAACAGCAAAAGAAGAAAAACCCACCAAAAAACCCAAAAATCAAAAATATTAATATATGTTTCGGTGGCTTAGAAACTTAGAAAATTCTGATAGCGTTTTAATATTTATGACGTTTTATCATAAATGACATTAGATTATTTGACTGGTATATTATTAGCATTCAAAAAGACAAAAAAGGTGGTGCGGTGTGTTAATTGATTTTAAGTTTACCTGAATTTACTTTAGCATCAAGCATATGAAACCATGTTTTATTCAAATTAAAAGTTCTCGCCCACTAGAGCGACGCGGCGCAACGCGATGCGACACGACGCGACATTGTCGCTTGCTTGCTCTCCTGACTTGTCTGAGATGTCGCGTCGCGTCGCGTCGCGTCGCCGCATCGCACGCCTAGATGGGCGGACTTCAGTTTAATTACATGTAAAGTATCCCTGATGCATTTAATCGCATCGCACCGCGTCGCGCGCGTCTCTCTAATGGGCGAGAACCTTAACAGTTATTGATGTTACACATTTATCTTTATTTAATAAAATAAATGCACTCTTCTTCATTTTACGTTTTTGGAACAAGTTTTCTTTGCTAAAATACTAGAAGCATTCCAGTTTATTATGTGATTATGTGTGTTGACAGATTTGATAGAGACACAGAATTCTATGATATGGGTTTATTACAATGTAGATTTATACTTGGTATGCAAAAGTTCAATCTTGTGAGGTTTTCATTATTTTTTTACAAATAACCAGTTTTTTTAATAAATATAAAGTGTGTGGTATGATTCGGCAATTTTATTGGGAAGCAAATAGTCAAATATTTTGCGGGTGTCCCATTTAAAATAGGTAACTTTGAGTTATATCTTTAAAACAGTAACTGATAAAAAGAAATTAAGTACGCCACTGGATTCTACGTAAAATTCTACAAATGCTATTTACATTATTTTAAAATCTTTACCAACAACTGAGATACAGAGGTGCGCCCTGTATCTCCGAGACTAATTATTAAAGTTAGCAGCGATATTTTTTTACCATTGCAGTTATTTTGAAAATAGAAGTCAAGAACGTGCTATCAGATTTGCTTAATCTCTTATAGTTTTCCCAATACTCTGAACATTCAACAAAAAGGCGCCATCCTGTAGCCCCATTTAAAAGGCGAAGGTATCTTAAAAAACGAGATGTTCTATATTTTGTGGATTTTAGTACAATAATTATTGTACTAAAATCCATGATTATAATCAATTAAAAATCTACCACTAATTTGTCTTTTCCACCGACAATATACAACCAATAATAATTACGTTATGAACGAAAAGACGATCCTTCAGACACCCTGTATGGATAGAAATATTGTAGATATTTAGCCAACTGATGTTAAATAAATAAAATAAAAAAGTATCCATATTTAAAGTTTCCTTAAAAAGTGGAATAAGACTTAACGAAACGTCAATTTTCTACTACCCAAAAACAGTTGTACAAAAATTTTGGAGCCATCGTACATAACAGTTAATTTGTCTGCTTCACATTATCTGATCTTTATGTTTATAGATGAAGCAGCTTAATATGCATCCACGTCGTTTTATACATTACAAACTGCACTTCCTATATATCTAGCAGGACATTTTGTTCCTAGAAGACATTCATAAGTACTTAAAGGCCTACACATGTTCCATTTAAAGGTACTAACTGTACCGTAGAGAATACTAAGAAGTTCATAATGGCCTTTTTTATATTTTCTAATATGAGTGGTTTTATGATCTTGTGGTTGGTGAATTGTATAAATTACCATACATTTAAATAAACTCCAGACAACATATGAAATAGGATGCATTTTAAAATAATTTGCCAGTGATGCATTGGTAGGCCTGTTTTTAAAATTGTTTACCTATTTTTATTTGGGATTTAGTAATTTAACCCATAATTTGGACAACACAGATCTGAATTACTTGACGTGCGATACCATAATAGTAACTTCTAGATAAAAAGCAGCATATATATAGGGATCTTAATTATAGGTAAATATATCGACCATAGAAACCGTTTAAAAGAATGTGCTTCTAAACCTTTACCTATCTTAACTTACCTTTTTTAAATTCCTTGTGATACTGATATTTTACCAGAGAGCTAGAAGGTTGCACGCGTTTAAGCTATACCCCACAATGGATCTATATCTATATCTCTTAGTTGTTTGCAACGTAACTAAAAAAATAATAATACCCAAATTATAGGGTATTTTAAAATTATACATCAGAGACATTCGGATTTCGTCAAAAAAAGTTAAACAGCTGATCTTTTATTAGTTTGACATAAGTGGAAAAATTCCCTTGAAATCTTTATACATCTAAGCCCGTGTGACACGGTTACATTTTTGATAATATTTTTGCGTGCGGAAATTATATTAAAAATATTTAACTGTTGCATATACATACAGAACACATCCGTATTTTTATCTCAAAAGCCTGTTTAATTGCGCAGAACAAATACTTTACTCTTACAGGAAGTATAACCTTTAAAATTATGTTTAAGTTTAAGTTTTAATATATTTTTTTGCTACTTTTAACTGGTTCTATCCAAGGGTGGACAAACTGCAATGTATAGTGCCTGATCCCATTTGCCCTATATAAAAATATTAATTGTTTAATTCGTATTTGTGACGAATCTGTTTGCCTTTTGTTTTGTTTACAAGTAATATAAAGTCTTAATTTTTTTAAAAAAATTATACATTACAGTTCTAATTGTAAGTACATATCCAAAATAGTTTTTAAAAGTTGAATATTTAACAAAAATTAATAAAATAAATCTGCCTTTTTGGGCAAATGGGCAAACGGTGACGTCCAAACATAACCTATCTGCGGACAAATAGTAAAAATCGAGCACTCCTTGTTTAAATTTACTAAACCCCTTTTCATCTCTCTAGTCTTGGTCCCGGGGAAAAAAGTTGTGCCTTTAAACCAAAATACAGCAAATACCAGTTTGTATAAAATAAAAAATATTCTATACTATCATCCAGAGCAGTAATTGAATTAAAATAATTGAAAATCGTAACAATTACTTCTTAGTAATTGATTATTTTAAATTTCAATTACTTTCCGAAAAAGGTAATCGTTTTTGGGATAATCACAACTATTTAGAAAGTAATTCAATTACTTATAAAGAAAATTGAATTAAAAATTTAAATTTCCAATTCCCCAATAAATAATTGAATTACTAAAAAAATCAATTTTTTTTATAAAAAACTGCTGAATTTTGGCCAGCCAGGAAAAAGGGAATCTTCCGGGCCCAAACCGGCGAACGCCGCCTTCGGCCGTTTGGGTATTTTCAATTGATGCTTACACTGCCATCGTTTTTTATTTTTTTTGTGGAAAATCTGTTTGGGGTGGGAATATTTTTTTTTTTATTTTAAGTCTTTAAATGTTGAACTTGCCGAGAAAGCATTTTTGAATGGTGACATGAGCGGGATGCTTTATTAAAAAGTATAAAAATATTTTATTTTTTAAATGTATCGTGTTTAATATAGTGGCAATTTAAATAGAGTAATTCCCTAAATATTCAATTACTTTTAGTTTTAATTGATAAAAAATTACTTTAACAACCATGCTAGTAATTGGTAATCGTAATTTACTACTACTTAAAGAGTAATTGGTAATTGAAATTTGGGAATACTTTTTAAAACTAATTGCGACAGCTCTGCTATCATCAAACACGCTAGAATAATACCCCTAATAAAGCTTCATAATTTTATGGAAAAAATTCATACAGAGATACTCTTATCTTTTAAGAAAAATAATAACAAAAAAGTTAGTTGGGTTCTTCGAGCAAAAAGATATAAAAGCAGCTTTACCGCTTGCCCGTGCAAACAAGCATGCCAGAGAGAAAGAAGAATAGGTTTATCCTCCTTTATCGGCTCCAACGTGCTGATTGGTGGGTTTTAAAGTTATATACCACGCTATGCGTGCCCTTTTGGAGCATTTTCCTCACCTACCGGGTTGAGAAAAAGGCTTTTCAAATTTTTTTTTTTTTGGCTTAGCCCGAAATTTTGGTTAAAGGGAATTTTGGGGGGTTTTTAAACTAAAGCTGGGCCCTTGCCCCAGTGAAAATACATGCGCCTGTGTGTTGCTGTGCCAATAAATTTTTTTTTTTAAAATATATTAATATTTATGGAAAAAATGTTATCGTTTCAAACAGCTTTTAGTGGGAAATTTCCCGTTATTTTTTAAACTCAAATCAGCTAGCATTTTGCCCGCGAATATTATTAAAATGTGCCGGGTACACGGGTTTTAAAGGGTTTTAATCAGGTTGGGCATAATATGCTTCTAAAAAAACTTTAAATCTTAATTTGTCTTCTTTTTTGGCACAAATACATGATACCAATAAAAAAGCTTCGAAAGCTCAGATTCTTCTAAAACAAATTCTCTCCAACTGTATACCGAAGAAGCAACGACCTGCATATACTGTCATGTTTAAGAATGGGTCTGTCATTACATAACTTTTAACATTTCTGACTCCATCAAAGAAAAGCACATTTCCTTTTTTTTTAAAAATTATTTTATTTTAGTTTACCATTGTTCTTTCATCCCCAGATTTTGTACAGTACTGCTGGGGTTGGACTTTCTTCTCAAATCTTAAATTTTAATCAGTGTTAATAAACTGCCTCAATTTTCCCAAAACACCCACGACGCGACTTTGGGCATTAAGCCCCGTGGGCTATCTCCAGATAAGAGGGTAAGACCAAAAGGATAGATAAAAGTGGGGGTTTAAAATACAGGTCTGGTTTCCGCCGGATGACCTTTCAAAGACTTTGACCTTAAACAAAAATATTTTTATGAAAGTTGTCATATTTTTAAAAAAAAAAGTGGGTTCTGTGTCAAGAAAATAAAAGTTTAACCAGTTTACCAGAAAACCCGCACTTATACTTTAAGCAAGCAGCCACAAAAAAATGTCAATCGTTTTGACCGTTGGGAAGGGCCTATACGTGTTGAAAAAATTTTGAAAACATTTTTTTAGGTTCGTTTCCAGTAAAATTTTAAAAAAGAAAAGTTGGAAAAAAGTTTTCACGAAAATAACTTAATGAAACTTGGTTTTGGGATACCCAACCATAACTGGCTAAAAAACAAAAAAAAAAGCCAAAAAAAAAAAAACCCTGTTTTCCGAACTGACCTTTTGATGGTTTATTACTTTCGATTTGTTCATTTTGAAAAAGTTTAAAAAGAAAAACGTCCTTTAAATTTTAAACAAACCCAAAGGTCATTCAACTTTTTTTTTTCAAAAGGGGATTGGCCCCCCCAAAATTTACGGATTGGGGTTCAAAAAACTTTTGTAAAAAATTTTTTGGGAAAAAAATTTTTTTTTTTAAAAATTATTTAAAATTTTTTTTTCTAGTATTTCTTTTGGAATTTTATTATTTTATCGCAAAGTCATTTTTGGGAAAATATTATTTTCAAAAACCGAAGGGGCGTTACTTTTAAAGGGCCAATATTTTAATTTTTTCAAAAAAATTTAGTTGTTAAAATTTATTTTCTTTAAAAAAATAATTTTTTAAAACCAAAATTTTTTTTTTAAAAAGTATTTTTGGCCCCAAAATATCTGAATTTTAGTTTTTTATTTTTAATTTAAAAATTTTAAAAACCTAGTAGGATTAACAATATTTTTTAATTTTAAGGTATAATATCCCCCTAAAAAACACACTTAGGGGATATTGGGGATATTAAAAGTTTTAAAAACAACTCTAACTTTTTTATAAATTTAATATAAATTTTTAATCAAAGAATTCAGTTAATTAATTTTACAATATCGAGTCTAAAATTTCTTTATTTTATTGCTAAAATAAACGCTTTTTAAAGAACCTCAAACCCTTAAAATTTTATTTGTTAAATTTGTTTTGAGGAAGTTTTGCTTTTGTTTTTTTTTAGTGAGGCAACCGCACTAAAGATAAGAATCTACAAAAGATAGAAACAGCAGTATGAACTTAGAGAACAGAGTCGAACTTAAGGGTATTTTCTATTTTTAAATTTTAGAAAAACACAAAGTAAATAGTATACACATGAAATATATATCTAAGCTACAAAGAGATTTTTTGTTGACATATTTCTACTTGCGGGTTTTTCAACGACATAATTTGTGGTGTTACTTTCCAAACAACTTTAACTTGCATAAACTCCTTGTATACCTTGGATAACTTCCAAATCAGACCAGTTTGAAATATGGTTTAATACAGTTTTTCTTTTTGGCAAAAGCTATACCTACCTTGCTTTACTTTAAATTTTTTCCCGTTTTTGACTAGTTTTTTACATTTACTGTAATACATTTTTTTCAACTTTAAAGTATTTTATAGAAATTTTTTTTACCAAAATTTCTTATATTTTTGCTAAAAAAGCATTTTTTAAATGATGGGAAATTTACCTTGGTCTTAAAAAAAACCCAAATTTTAAAAGCACTTTGGTTTTCTTTATACTAAAAGACCTAAAACCATAATCAGTCATAAATTGCTCTTACAAATTTGTTTCAACCCTTTTTTTTCCCTACAATCAATAGCCTAAACTCTTTGCACTTTTAGTTTTTTTTAAAGAGCCATTTGCTTAGTTAATGATCATTCTTAGAAAAAACCTTCCTTCCAATAGCCCATCGACTAACTTATGGGAACCCGTCCGTTTCTTACCGGAATTAATTCTTTTGCCCGCTCCTTCATGCTCAGACTATCTAGACTGTGAAATTTATCGCAGGTAGATGTATTTCCTTTTCCTCCAAACCAGGCGAATAATTATTCTTTGGATATAATCTAGAATAACAAAAGTTGTGGAAAAAGATATGGGAACATAACCAGAAATTGGGGCTATTTGGGAAAATAAATATAAGGGGTTTGAAGTGGAGAAGTACTTTTGTTCAAAAAGAAATACAAACTGTCTGAGGCAAAGTAAGATGATTTTTTTTTTTGTACATTTGTCCTCTCATATTATAGAGTAAAAAATTGGCTGACTTTTTCTAAAGAAACATGATAGCATTTTAAAGTAATAAAGTTAACAAGGGTTTTATGCATCAAATTTAGTAAATCCCGCAAAGATTATCTGATACTTTTCCCTTTCTTTCAAATTGACTAAGGAACTGGCTTGGGAAAATTATTATGAAATGAAGGGTCTATCGTCAGCAAAAAAAATTAAAAGGGTTTAAATTTTTAGTTCGTAAATTGTAGCCAAAAATGGTAAATTTAAAAAGTAATAGCATTTTTTTTTAAAATTTATGTCAAAAAAATTAAATGTTAAATGCCCGTACCCCCAGTTATTATATTTAAATTTCCCAAAGTTTGGAAAATATATATTTTTGCATGATTAATGTTTAACCATTGCAAGGTTATCTCTCTAAAATATCTCCAAAGAAGTAATAATTAACTTGGACTTAAAATTTTAATCGTTTCGGCTCTGGAATCTACAGTATTATGAGAACCCAGATCCTGATTGATCGATGACCCGTTCGCTCCATTTTAATCTCTGATTAGCGCGAGGATTCTCTTTATTTGTGTCAATTTAATCAAGATAGTTAATTCCGTAAAGAAGACGATCTCTTAAGCTTGACATAGAGTAAGTTTTTATTTTGGAACCAGAGGAACAGCATAATTAATTAAAAATAATGTATTTTACCGCCATAGACACGTCATTTGGATGTATTTTTTGCTATATTACAAAATATGTTTAAATCTGCGAAGCAGTTTTGGGGAGTAATATATATATTTTTATATATATATATATATATATATATATATATATATATATATATATATATATATATATATATATATATATATATGTATATGTATAAATATATATATATATATATATATATATATATATATATATATATATATATATATATATATATATACATATATATATATATAGTGTCTCAGGATTTGTCTAAATTCCCATACGTATCAGCAACCTTGGGGTTGAAATCTGATCGTTCACCAGCCCTGCCTGATTACCAAAACAAAATTTAGCACATTTTCATTTTTAAAAATCACAATGCTCTGATACGACATTGTAAATTTTATGAGAGTAGGTAAAGTAGTATTTGCAGCAAGATATAAAAAAGCCTATAAGAAAAGTTTAGAATGGAATTGCTGAATACGAATTTCATACCATAGCCTACTTTGGATTTTTACAGTTTTGTTTACCAATTAATTCTTTATTCATATATTATAATAAGTAAATAATTTAAACGTAAAACAAAGTAGGCCTATGGTTATGAAATTCGGTATCTGGGCATAATTTTGCATTATAAACAAGTTTTTCTTATAAACTTTTTTAAATCTTAGCCTAGAAATACTTACCTACTCATAAAATTTAAAAATGCTTAGAATAAGGCATGCTTGATTTTTTAAAAATAAAAATATGCTAAATTTTATTTTTTAATCAAGCAGGGCTGGATACAACGGCAAATTTCAACCCAAAATTTGCTGTCATTTTTACGCATGTCTGCTCATCCTGGGACACACTGTATATATATATATATATATATATATATATAGTATATATATATATATATATATATATATATATATATATATATATATATATATATATATATATATATATGACGGTGTAGATTTCGGGTAACTCGTGCTTGATGATATTCTTCTCTTCGAAGTTTATTTGATGTTATCTTGGTTGATAACCAGAAAGTAAACTTCCGGAAGAAGATGGATGAGAGCCATCGAAACGTCAAGCTGCAATAGTCAAAGTACACGAGTTAAATTCTGGAGAATCTACACCGTCACATTACACTCGTGAAAACATTCGTCTAAACATATATATATATATATATATATATATATATATATATATATATATATATATATATATATAAAAGATATATATATATATATATATATATATATATATATATATATATATATATATATATATATATATATATATAAAATAATATAGGGGGATATATATATATATATTTATTTATTTTTTTTTAATTTTTTAGGTTAAAAAACTTTTTGGGGTTTTTTTTTTTTGGCCGTAAAAGAAAAATTAACATTATAAAGGGGGTTTGTCCATTAAATTTTTTTTAAACGATATATATTAACGAAAACAACCCATAAAATTAATAAATTTTCCCCAAAAATTTTTTGAACTAAATTGAAAACCCCTTTAAAAAATTTATTTTAAAAATTAAAATTTTTTGCTGCAAAAAAATTTTTTTTTTTTATATTATTAATATTATAATTATTAGTTTAGTACTTTTTTTTTCACTTAGAACATGAGATTGAGAATACCTACACCAATTTACCATTTAAATTTCCCAATCTTTATTTTGAAATTAGACCTGTACTTATATGTCACTAACTTACTCCCTGTTGATTACTTTCATTTACTGAAAAGGGAAAAATATATCCTAATATTTATTTACGTTACAATAGCTAAGATAAATAATTCATTGTAAGTAATATTCAAATACAATTTTTATATAATATAAAATAATATAAAGGCCTGTTTTAAAACTTAAACTTAAAAACCTTTTATAAGTTAGAAGTTCAATAAAATAAGTAATTTGAACTGTCTGCTTTTCTTTATATTGCTTAATTTTCTTTTAATATGTTTTGTATTGACACACTTTTTTTCTTTAAAGTATATGATTTGATTACCCTGTAGATACTTAGCGGCCAGGCAACCTTCAAAGCATAATTCTATCTTCTTAAGGTAACCAAATACCCCAAAACTTCCAGTTTTCTTAATGTGTTTCTTAAATTTATTTAAAGTTATGAATTTAATATTATTTTTTAATATTTTCCAGCTATTTAAAGCAGCTCTTAACTCAAATATATGGCATTTAACCCCAAATTTTTGTAAAAAGGATTCTAACATACTACAACCCAAAACAATTTCACCAATGCCACTTTTAAATGTAATTAGTTCTTTTACTATAAGTTCAGTTATTTCTTTGAAAACCAAAATTATTGTTTAGTTTATGCACTGAGGATACAGCCATGTTCGTAATTCGAAAACAAACTAAAAAACATTTTAGCTTGTTGTTGGTTTTTGTTGAAGGTTTTTATTTTTTTTGAATTATATTACTTACATCTTTTGCTCCGGTAGCTTTAAAAAGATTGGATTTCTTTAAAGCCTTTATATCTTTGGGTGTTCTTACCTTCTTTTTAGATTCAATAATGGTATCTTAGTACCTAGGCTGTAAGTCCCTGTATACCACCCTTAAATAAAAAGAAAGTGACCACATATATACCTAGGAATATAACTTTCCTCATCACTTTTATGAGCTGTTAATTTTTACAACTTGCCGATACCACCCTTACATGATAATGCTCTCCAAAAACAATTAAGCAAACTTATTCTCAATAATTGGTAATTAAAGCAACTTCACTGAATTACATTCAAAATGTTGCATTACCTCATACATACAGCAAGAGAAGTCAAATAGGTATCGCTTTTAAATAAGCCCTAACAAGGCAAAACAACTTTAGAGTAACACTTTATTACCAACATAAAAAAACAACTTTATTTTATACAGTATTTCGGAAATGAAAAGAATAAATTTATTATTTCGTAACATTTTGTTTAGAAATAACAACCAAATTTAAACCTGCTTTTGATGACCCCAGCAATGATACAATGAGATAGGCGAGCTCGAAGTCATCCTGAACGTTTTAAAGAACTTCCGGAGTTATCTGCCCATCTGATCCGTATGCGTACTTGAGTTCATCAATATTAATTGTCTATTTTTATACACTCTACTTTTCAAGTTACCCCCTAAAAATAAATCAAGTGGGGGTGTGATGGCGGTGCACCTTCTTGCTGCAGCCACAAATCAACCAAATTTATTTTGTCAGTGTTTAAAAAAGCCAAAATTAAATAATTATACTTAATAATAATATTAATTAATATTGACACTTTACAAACGTCATTTTTTAAAAAGTATTGTTATGGTTGAATAGAGAATAAAAAGACCTTTCAAAGGATGTACCGCATCAACCACAATTCCATTTAAAAAAATCATCGATGACGTCCTCACGCTTCGACCAATGAAACAATAAAAAAGAAATAAATCTAACAGATGGAGCAATTTAAACTAAAAATCGACGTGTCCGAGCGTTTTTCAAAAATATACCGGGTTTACGAAATAATGAATTTATTTCTTTCATTTCCGCCATACTGTGTAAAATATTATATTCTTACTCTTTTATCAAAACCAATTTTAACAATAATATATTATATACATATTTAAATCTTTTTTTTATTTTTACTTTAAAAAAAAATTAAAAAAAAGAACCTGGTATTCATTTTTCTGAGCTAGATATTTTGCTCCCAAAATTTGTACCAAAACTTAAGAGTAAATTTTCCACATTTTATTAAAATTTACATACTAAAAATGTAATTTTTTAAGTGAGTAAATTAAATTTGCTTAATTAAAAAAAATTTAATAAACCTAAACAGGAAAAAGGAAATCTCGCTGGGGATGCTCCATTTAAAATTTTGTATTATAAACGAGCAGCAGCGTTTAAAAATTAAAAATATATTTCCGTTAAACTCCGTTACACGGGCAATTAAAACATTAAGAAAAAACTTTTAAAACGGGTAATATTCAGTAATTAGAGCGGCTGCTTAATAACCTTAACCGGTGGTCTTTTTTTTTTTTAAAAATAACTTGGGAATGAAACTTAAGATTGCAAGACACGTAGCCGGAAAATTATTTAATGTTATAATTAGACATTAAAAAATCATAAGAATATTTTAAACACTTTATTTTTGCTCGTTTTGTATCCTCTTTGTTACAAGAAGTTTAAAACATTATTTATAATGATCATTAGTTGCAAATGTTTTTAAAATCGTAGTAGTGCGAGGGGGATTTCAATAAGATCAGAAATATAAGAAAAAACTTCTCCTAAATCTGGAGGGAGACTTCGACATCGCTTGGCTTGATATTTTAAAGAGACAGCAAATTACGATTAGTATCTTGATCTTATTAAAAACCCAAATTTTTTTTGGGAAACATTTTGCCAAAAAAAGGTTAAAATTTTCTGCACTAGAAACGTTTAATTTTTAAAAACAAATCAATATGAACCTTTTAATAATAATGTAACTAAAAAACAATTTTATTTTACTGGGTTAAATCAGGAGATAAAATATTTATTTTTCCATGATAAATACTTTTGATTATACTTTTTTTTTTTTTTTTTAAAAAGTGGATGAATCGAAAAAATACTTTCCACAAAATTACCTGGTTTAATTTGTCTTTTTAGAATTTTATCTAACGAGGTAAAATATTTTCTTTCTGTGGTATATTGACTGGAATCAACCCATCTTTTGAATACTGTGCCGTGTGTATCGAACCATAATTCATCAAGGTAAATTATGGATCTGTTTTCTAACCTATATCTTTTAATTTCTTGAAGGTAATTAAATCTCCAAGTGCGTTATCTGTGCGATTCCATTACTACTTATCTTTAGTCTGTTTTGCGATAATTAAATCCCCTTTTACAAACATCTCTATGGAGGGTTTGTAAAATAGGGTTGGTTTCGTCTTCGTCTAGCTACTTTTTCAGTTTATCCAATAGGAACATCCTTTTATAAAGACAATATATTTTTTTCTTATTGGGGTCATAATCACTATTGTTTATACAGTGAGATTGAAAATCACTACTTTTTTTTTTCTTTTGTTCAATTCTTCACAATAATAATACCCCTTTTATCGATAATATTGGAGTTTTTGTAAGTAGACAGGTTTTTATAAAGCTTCTTGTTTAATTAGTTCTCTACTGATTAAAGTTTCATACACATTTTTCACAACCTGTTTTGCATCTAATGACAAATGATTTCGACACGACATAGTTATATCCTCCTGCCGCTAAAATATTAGCCGAAATATTTAAATACCTGGTCAATACTTAAGAAATACCTGGCCCACCCCTGTTATTATGAAATAATGGGTACTTATAGCAATAGGTAAAAAATGTTAAAGGTTTTTGGGGTAATGCCCGTGAAAACATAGCGATATCCCTTTGGATAGACTATAAAAAATTCTATCATATTTTTTTTTTTGCATTTAATTTTACTTTTTGCAATGTTTGACAAGGGTTATCACAAAAAAAAAAAAAAATTTAATATTTTAAATACAAAAATGCAGTGATCGCAGTGGGCCAACACTTTTTTATATTTTTATAAGCCTCAAATTCCTTGAGGTACCGGGTTCTCAAAATTAAGATTGGCTATATTCTTTAAAATACAGTTTTTAACAGAAAAGTTATTTTGCATGTCTATATTTGTATCTAATATTAAGTTCTTATTAATTAAAGTCTATAAAAATTCAGGTAAATCATAACCCTGGCACTATGTATTTCCGAAATATCTGTACTAACCTATCGTAAAAAAATTAAGTAAAGTAAGGGAATTTAGGGAAGAGATTTGGTAAAGACTGTAAGATCTCCACAAACAGCAGGTTCCACAGTGAATATACTTGTGAATAAAATAGTGCGAGTCTCTAACTGGAATAAATTAAGTATATCAGAAAGGGTTTTTTTTTCGAAATAATCTCGGGAACGTCCATTAGTCAATTGGGCTCTGATGCAACAAAATTTGATACATGCCCCAAAATTTTGGGAAATATGACGTCATCTAATTTTTTTTTAATGGCGTTACTAATTTTTTTAAACTATGTAAAGCGTATATTAAGTTAAAATGTGTGCCAAATTTCAAATTCTTATTTTTGTCTTTTAAAAGATATTTGACGAACATCTAATTTAAAACACAAAAAATTAATATGATTTAATGTAACTTTTTAAATAACAAATCTCAGCTCGACAAAGAAAAAAAAACAATACCTTTTAAGCTGAAAAAAAATTAAATTAAATTTAATTATATTTCTTCATTCTTCAAAAAGATGTTTTGTCAAATATCTTTGATGTGACAAGAAATACAAATTTAAAATTTGGCACACATGTGAAATTTTTGATATATTTTAAAAAAAATAGTCTTAAAAAAAATTTTTTTAATTTAAAGAAATACCCCGCTGACTTCCTATTCAAATTTGGGACATGTAAAAAAATTACTTAAAAAAAAGCGAATTTAAAAAATTTAAATCGACGTGTCCAATCTTTTCCCCAAAAAAAATTTTGATTTAAAATTTTTTTCCAAGCTA
Organism: Listronotus oregonensis; assembly: GCA_019359885.1. Lineage (NCBI taxonomy): Eukaryota > Metazoa > Arthropoda > Insecta > Coleoptera > Curculionidae > Listronotus > Listronotus oregonensis. Next base: position 36,163 of record JAHBCN010006718.1, read on the forward strand.
AAAACTCGCATTATAAACCTTTTGAACCAGAGCTGTAAAAAATTAAAAAACTTTAAGTAAAATTTTACTTGAAGTATTTTTTTTTACTTTAAGTATTTTACTTTAGGTACTTTTTATTAGGAAGTACTTGCACTTGTACTCGGTTACTTTTTATAAAATATTGGGGTTTTTACTTGATTTGACCAAGTAAATTATTAATATTTATTTAAGTACTTGAAGTATTACGATGTATTTTAAAAAATTAGATGTACTTGGTAAAATTACTTCAAGAAAAAAGGGATTTTTTAAAAAAAAAAGTACTTCAAGTAAATACTAAGTACTTGAAGAAAAAAAACCCAAACCCAAATACTTGAATTTACACGCCTTAGATAATCGTAAAACCCCAAAAAAAAAAAGAAATACGTGCAACCGCTTTTTTTCTATTACGCGCTTATTTGAATTGGATCCAACAAAGCCCCAAATGTAAAAAGTGTAAAATCCTTTTTTTTTTATACCCAGTTTGTTATATTTAATAATGATTACTAAAACCATTGAGGATACGAAACAGTTTCCAAATCACCCCGAAAATGTCAAAAACTTGACAGTTAAAAAAATATTCTATTGGTGCGATTTGATGGAGAGGTTCCCCAACTATTTCGTATTGTGAATGCGTTCATTATTCCCCTTTTTTTGAACGAAAACCCTGTATTTTAATAGGCAACATAAACACAATTTCCACTAATAAAATGGAATTTGGTTGTTCTGCCGGATTTTCTGTTGATGGAAAATTAAAATTTTCCCCAAAACCAATTTTTTAGGCACCCGTATAAAACCCCCCTTTCTTTTGACAGATGTAGGGGGTGCCAACGGGTGCCAACGCCAACCCGTTGGAACCCCCAAAAGGGGAAACCCTTTTGGGAAAAAAACCCAAAATTTCCTATAATGGAAAAAAACCCAAGCGCTCCCCGAGTACGGCATTGTAGGCCTGTTGCCATAAATTTTGTATTTTACAAAGGGGGGCATTTGCAAACCTATTTTTTTTTTCCCAACTATAGTTTTTACCGACTGGCCTACTTTCCAATGACGTAGCGCTTAGCCTTTTTAAAACTTTTAGGAGTTGGGGAAAACCCCCCTTTTGAGGAAAAACCCCCTTTTTCCCCCTTAAAAAAAATACTACTTAAGTATAATTTGTTATATTGGGGAAATTTTTTTATTTAAGTTTTTTTATATACTTAAAAATATTTTTTGTTTTTCTTAAAAATTTTTTGGGGTACTCCAAGTACTTTGTTTAACTTCAAGATTTTTTTTTATTTTAAGTACTTTGTTTTACATCAAGTACTTTTTTTTTTAAGTACTTGGATTTACTTACTTCAAGTAAAATATTGGGGGGGACTAAATCTTTATTTTAAAATGCAAGCAAATTTTAGTGAATATTTGGTACTTAAAATAATTTTAAAAAATAAAAAAATTGGAAAATTTTACTTGAAGTACTATTTAAGAGTATTTGGGAATTCCCAAAAAACTAAGTATCGTGGATGACGGATTTATGGGGTGTTTAACCCATGTTTTTCCCCCTTTTCCCCCCCGTTTTCTAAGAACGGGGAAAAATGCGAATTGCATTTACAGTACCTTTAGACGACGCGGTAGTCCCCCAACGGACCTTATACCAATAACTTTACTTCTGAACTTCCCCAAACGTCTGGGCAAGTCAACCAGACGGGTCTGCAGTTTAACGTGGTTCCAAAAAACCCCACACAACGACAAAAAATTGTTTATTTGCGTTCAAAATAGGCCGGATGGTAAGCTAAAGCTTTTTTAAATAAACTACAAAGGTTTGCACAAGAGCTGATAGAGAAGAAATTATATTAACTTTTCCCCGTTGGAAAAAACCCCCAAAAATACATATAGGAAAACAGTTTTTTGCACATTGCTTATTGACATGAAAAGATACTTTTTCTGCTGAGTTAAAAACAAGAAATAATTCTCGCCCTTGTCATATATAAAATTACCATAATTTAGTTTGCAGGCGCACGAAAAGTTTTTTAAAACATTTTAAAAATTTTTTCCTTTGATTTGTGTTGTTATCGTACTCCTGTTGGTATTTTAAAACCCCCCATTAATTTTCAGCACATGTTCTCAACCCCCCGTACAATACATTTTAAAGTACAAGTATAAAAGAAACAGTTTATAAAAAAAGATAAAAGAAATCATAATATGGATATTTTTTATAAACAAAAAAACCCATAATATAATTAAAAATTTTTTACTATATAACAAATAATTTCTTGTACAAAGTTTAATAACCTAGTTTTACTTAATTAGCAATTTCGTAAAGTATCTTGACTTTGATCTGCCTAAACGTCAAACCCCCAAACTATCTTAAAATTATTAATTAATTAATTTTAATATATCCAACCCCAGATAAACGGGGTATCAAATTTAAAATTTAAATTTTAAAAGAAATTACCAACATTCCATTTGTACTATTTTTCCCAAATTACGGCTGAATGTACGCACACGCTATGGATTAATGTAGCAAAAATTTTTTTAAAAAAACCCTTTTGGGTTTTTTTGTCTTTTTTACTTCAACAGCGGGTTTTTTTAAAACGGAATGGTGCGCAACATATTTGGTGAAGTTTCTTTATGAAGTAAAATTTTTTAAAGGGTTTTTTTTAGTCTGGATATCTAATATACGCAATATTAAAAAAAGGGGTTCTCGCCCCCATTTACAGCGATTCTATTTCGGAACAACAAAAAAATTTTTTTAAAAATCGAGTTTTTTAGAAATCTTTTTCCCGGTAGCTAATTTAAAAAAAGGCAATTTTATCTATAATATCCCCAAACAAAATAAAATTCAAAAAATTTTACGCCTGTTGGGGTTTTAAAATTAAATGAAAAAACCCAAAAGACAGTACTTATAGGTAATGTTAAAAGCACTTAAATTATAAGAACCAGGGGGGTTTAAAACGATTCACCCCCCTTTTTTGAACGTTTAAACCATAAAAGTAGGTATCTAAAAATGGGCCCCTTAAGAAAATAGTTGGATCAGTATAAAAAAAAAAATTCGGTGCTTTTTTAAAAAAAAAAAAAACATATTTGGGGGTTGTAGGGGAGGATCGGATAGTGAGGGCCAAGGGGCATGCCGTAAATTTTGTCATTCTTAGATAACACGTAAATTATCATTTTTTACACTCAAGGGTTTTTAAAAAAATTTCGCTTCCCCTTTACCAAAAATTTTTTGCATTTTGGCCGCATTCGGTTTTGTGTAGTGTGATGAATATTGCATCAAAATTTCAGATACGAAAATCGTCAGTAAATCCGTTTTTCAATTGTTAATTGGGGGTTTTCTGATAATTGTGTATAATCAATGCTGTAATTATCGCAAAAAAAAAAAAAAGGGTTTCTTTTTTCAAATTTATTACCAATGGATCACGTGCTCGGGGGGCAACCACGGGGTAAAATCGGATAAAAATCTGATATTTTTAAAAACCCTTAGTTTTACTTTTTTTTTATAATTTTTAAAAAAATGGGAAATTACAAAAAACCCCGGCTAATCGTTAAAAAAGGGAGGAAGAATACAGGCGAAGAGCCATAGAGGGGGAATCTTAAAAAATGGAAATCCCAAGAGCTGCGACACCATAATGTTTTTCCCAAAACGACGCATCATGACAGATTGAAGAAAATTAAAAAAAAAAATTTTTTTTTTTTATGAAACCTTTTAAAATTTACATACGTTCCAAAAATCTGATAAATTGTGTTTTTTTTTTATCAGAATTAGACCGTAGTTTTGATAGTGGCGAATTATGAAATATTGGGGCATAATAACTATTAAAGATGTTATATTCTTATACCGTTGCGATCTTTTATATATAAATTTTTTTTTCCGTTTATTTTCAGACATGGGGTAGTTCAAAAAAGTGTTTAATAAATATAAAAAAATTGAATAAGTAAAATAAATCAAAGAAATGAAAACCCCACTGTTTGGCTTAAGTATCAGGGCTTACGGTATATTGCTTTTCCCTTCTGGAAAAACCACTTTTCACACAATTTCAATCGTGATAATAACATGAAGGGGTCCCGACTTACCACCCGTACCCAGGCCGACGTCCGCGGCACGACAATAAGGTTTAATAAAAAGGGGGTAGACAAATTCCAATTTTAAAACCCAGGGATCTTATAGTCAAATATAAATTTTTTTTCCCCCCCAAAATTTACAATTGGGATGAAACTGCAGTGTCAACAGTGGCAAAAAATCAGTCCAAAAAAAAACACCCAAAAAGGAAGGCGTCAGGTAGGTGTGTTAACCGGCTTATGTGGACAAACAATTACAGCGGAGTTATGTGTTTCTGCGGGCATAACAAAGTCCCCTATTTATTCTACCCAAAATAAGGATGGAGCCAGAACTTTTGAAAGGAGCCCCCCCGAATCAATAGCTATGCCATCCTAGTGATTGGATGCAAAGTGAAATATTTCTTCAGTGTAAAAAAAATTTTTACTAAATACGCTAAACCCCCCGTTGACGATCCCGTTTTCCCTTCTGGAGGGGGACACAACGCACACAAAAACTTTCCCTTTTCTATTGACTGGGCCGAGGTCTGGTATTGTGATTTTGGGTTTTTCCCCGCCCCCCCGTACCCATAGACTTTAGCCTATGGACGTGGCGTTTATGGGTCCGACCCCTTTTTAAGAAAAATCAATTTTTCTTTGCCTGAAGTGGGTTTCGTGTTTCCTCATGCCCCATGTCGTTCAAAAAAAAATTGAAAACGGGAAAAAAGGTAAGGCAGTTATACTCCCCAACACACGAAAAAAAGAGCGTGTGTTGGGAAATTAAAAAATCAAAAAAAAAAATTTTGGGGGAAAAAAAAAATTGGTAATGAAGCAAAAAAAAAACCCCCTTTAAAAAGCCGTCTTAAAAAAAATAGCAACTATGCCAAAAGAAAAAAAAGAGGTAAAAAAAAAGCAGTTCAAAAAAAAAAACTGAGAGTGACCGAAAGTTCTGATTTTATTGTGTCAAAGGGATGAATATTATAGCAAAAAAAAATAAAAAGCAAAATTTTCCCCGAAACCCGAGGGTTTTTCCTAAGTTTTGGGGTCTGTTTGTATGCAAAAAAAGGGCCCCCTCAGGTTTAAAAAAATTTATTCGATTATCCCCCCCAAGGACATTTGGTTATGCCCTATAGATGGGGAAAAACCCGGGGGTTATATTACCCTTCCTTTTTTTTCTTATTAGTTGTAAAAAAAAATTAAAAGGGGGACTTTTCTGTGATGAATTTGTCTTAAAATTAAAATATATATATATATATATATATATATATATATATATATATATATATATATATATATATATATATATATATATATATATATATATATATATATATATATATATATATATATATATATGTTATATATATATATATATATATATATATATATATATATATATATATATATATATATATATATATGTATATATATATATATATATATATATATATATATATATATATATATATATATATATATATATATTTATATATATATATATATATATATATATATATATATATATATATATATATATATATATTATATATATATATATATATATATACCGGGGAAAAAAACACAAAAGCCCTTTATTTTCTTAATGAAAACGTTTTTTTTAAATTTCAAGATGACATATTATATCATAAGAGGGGTTTTGGGGTAGTAAAATGAGTCTATCACTTTCGGTTTAACCGGAAACAACATCAATTTTGTTTTTTTTAAGGGGGCCCCCCGATATTTTTCGGAATTTGGTTTCCCCCCGATCATTTCTACAATAAAAAAATATATTATATCCTATACCTACCTCTGCTTTTTTTTTTGAAAAGGGGGGTTGAAGATGTCCAAACGACCCAAAAATTTTACAGTTTTTTTTGGGGAAAAAAAATAAATGTTATAAAAATTTTATATGTTTAATTTAATTCATCCTAAAGACCCCATCTTGGGGTCCAAAAAAAAAATTTCCCCGGTTTTTTCCCGGGTGGGAAAATTGACTTTTCTTTTAAAATGTTACTTCAAAAATTTTAATGCAACACCTTATTCTTATTCCCCTTTTTTTTCCTAATATAAAATCTATATTATATCATATACCTATCTTTGTTAGTTTTGAAAAAATTGTTTGCCCCTATAACTGCATAATGTGCGGTCTTTTTTAACTTTTTTTTCCCCTTTTCCCAAAAACTAAAAAAGATGGGGATGGTTTTGGGTTATATCAGGAATGATTTTTTGGAATCAAAAATTAAAAAAAAAAAAGGGGTGTTTATGATATAATATATCATCTTAAAATTTAAAATTTTTGTTTTTATTCAAGAAGTGCGGGGGAGTGATTTCGTTGTTTTTAAAATTTAAAATATATATATATATATATATATTATATATATATAAAAAATATATATATATATAATATATATATATATATATATATATATATATATATATATATATATATATATATATATATATATATATATATATATATATACATATATATATATATATATATATATATATATATATATATATATATATATATATATATATATATATATATATATATATATATTATTGTATATATATATATTATATATATATATATATATATATATATATATATATATATATATAAAAATATATATATATATATATATATATATATATATATATATATATATATATATATATATATATATATATATATATATATAATATATATATATATATAATTTTTTTGGTTATTTTTGGACTGGATTTAAAATATTTTTTGGAGATTCTTTTTTCTGGGTTTTGCAGTCCTTCAAATTAAAATGGAAAAAAGAAAGTGTTTTTTTCCAAAAAAATGATTTTTTTTTTTTTTTTTATTTTTTGGTTTGTATTTCCCTACCCTTTTTTAAATAGTTGTAGTATTGCAACAAATTTTTCATAATTACTCTTTAAGTTTAATTTAAATAAATTAAGCCTACCTATAAACATTTAATACATGTCAGTTCAAACAACAAAAAACAATTCCATTTTGAACACATACAAAACAACCCAAAACAGATACACCACGAGGAGGAAATCACATTTTTAAAATTTGTTTTGTATACTGATTTTTTTGCGGAATGCTTTATCGTTTGTTGTTGGTAAAAACTGATTTTAAAGTTATTTTTATGGGAAGGGGTTAATTTTTTTTTTATTTAAATTTTTTGTTTAATTGATTAAACGTTTTATTTTTGCATAAATTTTTTAAGTTGCTAGTGCCTTTTAATTTATTGTGTTTTTTTTTTTGAATTTCAATATTTCCCTTTTTAAAATTTTTCAGTTTAATATTTTACGTCGACCTGTTCCTCGATGTATATTTGTAAGGGGTTTTGTTTTTTGTCAAATTTTCCATTAATTTTTTTAATGTAAATGCTGTCTGTCCTAAATTTTAGTTTATTATAGCATGGAATTTCATATTTATTCTTTACTTTGGATTTTGTTTAGCTTTGAAAAATGGATTTAAAAGATTATGTGCTTTATGTTACCGTGATTTTTTCATGTTTAAATAAAATTTTAGATTTTGACAAACCGGAAATATGGGAAGAGTAAAAGGGGGTTTTTTTTTTTTTTCCGTTTTTTTATAGTGACTTGTTTTTTGTCTTGAAATTGTTTTAAAAATTGACCAATTAATTATTTGGGTTTTTCTTTTTAAGGCTGCCTTTTTTAAAATTTGAGATTTAGGTATTGTTCTATCGCCCGGTCAGCGAGTCCCAGTATCACTGATTTTTTTCAGCGAGTCCCAGTGATACTGGGACTCGCTGAAAGGGCGATCTAACTGGTCCTGGTACAATTTGTGCATTAAGAGGGAGCGCTTAAAAAGAATAATTCCCAAATAAGGAATAATTGAATCAATTTTTAAAAACGAATTCATAGAAACAATAAAACAAGTCACGTATCAAAAAGCAGGAAAAAAAAAAAACTGCCTTACTCTTCCTATATTCCAGGTTTGTACAAAATCTCCAAAATATATTTAAACATGAAAAAATCCAGTTCTAAAAAAATTTTTTCCAAAAACTAAAAAAATAAAATACCTAAAGATAAAAGAAGAACGGCGTAAAAAAAATTATGCTATAATGTAACTCGGTTAATAGGACGACAGCAAACCCCTTAAAATAGAATAAACATAAAGACAAAAAAAAAAACCGCCCTTACAAATTTAAATCAGGGCAGTCCGGTTTTATTTTTTTATAACGTTTTAAAAAAGAAAACCCACCAAAAAAAAATTTTTGAAAAAGATTAAATTAAAAAAACAAAAAACAATAAATTAAAAACATAAAACTTAATAAAATTTATAGTTCTATAATTAAAAAAACGTTTAATCTAATTAAACAAAAAAAATTTAAAATAAAAAAAGAAATTAACACCCTCCTATAAAAAAAAACAACTCAGTTTTTAAAAACAACAAACGATAAAGCATTCCACCAAAGTAAAATCAGTATACAAAACTAAATTTTAAAATGTGATTTCTCGGTCTTTTGACTGTTTTCGTTAGTTTAATTTGTTGGGGTTCAAAATGAATTGTTTTTTTGTTATGCATTTACATTTATATTAAATGTTAAATAAGGTAGGCTTAGTGATTTAAGTAAACTTAAAAAATTATGAAAAAAATTTGTTGGAACTACTAAATATTTGAAAAAAAGGGTAGGGAATTAAAGGCAAAGAAACAATTAAAAAAAAAACATTTTTCTGGAAAAAAAAAACTTTTTTTTTCCATTTTAATTTGGGACTAAAAAAGAAAAAAATTTCAAAAAATTTTTAAAATCAAGTCCGAAAATAACCAAAAAAAATATATATATATATATATATATATATATATATATATATATATATATATATATATATATATATATATATATATATATAATGGGACTCCTGACCGGGCCAAAAAATCAGTGATACTGGGACTCGCTGACCGGGCGATAGAACTAACTGATCCTGAATACAGAGTCGATGCATTAAGAAAGGCAAAAGAAGGTAAAAAGAATAAACCCAAATAAGTTAATTGAATCAATTTTTTAAAAACGAATTCAAGATTTTACAAAAAACAAGTCACGTATCAAAAGCAGGAAAATAAAACAAAAACTACCTTACTCTTCCATTATTCCAGGTTTGTCACAAAATCTCCAAAATATATTTAAACATGAAAAAAACACAGTATGTCATAAAGCACATAATCTTCTTAAATCAATTTTTCAAAAACTAAAAACTAAAATACCTAAAGATAAAAGAATAACGTCGTATATGAAATTCCATGCTATAACTGTAACCGGGTACATAGGACAGACTAGCCAATACATTAAAAATAGAATTAATGGACAAAATTTGACAAAAAAAAAAAAACCCCCTTACAAATCATACATCAGAGACGAGTCCCAAGGTTTGATAACGTAAAAATATTAAAAACTGAAAACCACACCAAAAAAGGAATTTTTCGAAATGATTGAAATTCAAAAAAACAAAAACACAATAAATCTAAAAACTGACACTAGACAACTTAATAAAATTTATAGTTCTATAATTAAATAAAACGTTTAATCTAATTAAACAAAAAATTTAAAATAAAAAAAAGAAATTAACACCCCTCTCTATAAAAATAACTTAACATCAGTTTTTACCAACAACAAACGATAAAGCATTCCAGCCAAAGTAAAATCAGTATACAAAACTAAATTTTAAAAATGTGACGTGTTCCTCGGCTCGTGCGTGTATCTGTTTTCGTTAGTTTATTTGTATGTGTTCAAAATGGAATTGTTTTTTGTTGATGTATGCACCTGTACATGTATATGTAAATGTTAATTATAAGGTAGGCTTAGTGATTTAATGTAAACTTAAAGAGTAATTATGAAAAAAATTTGTTGCAGACTACTACAACTATTTGAAAAAGTTGGGAATTATACGGCCGAAACGTCAAAACAATTAAAAAAAAAATACATTTATCTGGAAAAAAAACACTTTTTCTTTTTTCCATTGTAATTGAAGGACTGGAAAACCCAAGAAAAAGAATCTCCAAAATATATATATATATATATATATATATATATATATATATATATATATATATATATATATATATATATATATATATATATATATATATATATATATATATATATATATATATATATATATATATATATTAATATATAATTTTAATAGAAAATTATATATTTTCTTAAAACAAGCTCTCCATTTTACATATTTTAAAATATTTTTAACTTTGCTTTAAGACACACGGTCTTAATATAAATAGATATTTTAAGGAAATATATTTCTTAGGTTATGTGCTTCTAGGTCTTAAGTGCAAGTAATTTTTTTAAATATAACATCCCAGAATTTTTTTAACTTCTGGAATTTCTTGAGTTGGGGTTTAATTTTTTCAGTGTATTAATTGCAAATTTTCTAATTGCCAAACAGTGAATTTATGTTAACAGGTCATAACATTAATACATACAAAATACGTTCCGGTATATCATCTCTACTTGCTAAATAAAGGCCAATATTGCTATAAAACCACATTTTCTGCAGCTGTTTTAAGAACTGATCACATTTCCTTTTTTTAACGAAGTAATATCGAATTACCTATTCTGCGGAGTAAATAAATACTTAAACATAATTACTAAGAATGTTTGTATATCTAAATACTGTTCATTTCTTCTCAATTATGTCTCTGCTGACCGCCCACATTTTGATTGATTTCAGGCAAGCGATCTCAGCCACCTCTGACCCATGTGATGTCACGACGGAGCCTGGTTCCTCGTGACTCCGAAGCCCACCTGCACGTCAATCTTACAATGATGGCCATTAGGAACCGAGGAACCCAAAGACGTCCAAGCCTTTGCAATAGTAGGAATGGGAAAATATCGATACGGTTGTAAGGGATAATCCCAGCTTTTGAAACACAGCTTTGTTTATAAATGTAATGTGTTTACATAAACATTTACAAAAGTAAGGTTTACCAGGTTAAGCAAGTTATTATTCTGCAGAACACGGCCGGTCATTAACAGGGAATGAGAAGTGGTAGATTATTTCAAGAGTGAATATGATTCTTTTTTTAAGGCATTAAACCAAACTTGATTTTTGTAGCCAGAATCCAGTAATAATAAATGCTTGGGAAGAA
>JAHBCN010006719.1:0-19276 GCA_019359885.1 Listronotus oregonensis
ACTGACACAAAATGTTTTCAAAAAAAATAAAAGCAGTTTTAAAACAAGACAAAAAAAAAACCCCCAAAACACAAAAGTTCAAAATAAAAAGCGGGGGCGTTGTCAGGTTTCGAAATCCAGAGTTGGCTTATTTTAGTAATGTTTTCCTTTATTTTGCTGATAAGTTTTAAGAACTACCGTAAAAAATGCAAAATAATAATATTATTATTGTTATTATTATTATTATTTTTTTGTTGTTTCAGCCTTAATCTTGAATATTTTTTAAAAAAGGGGTCCGGTGTAGTTTAGCTCCATTCGATTTAAAAAAAATAAATATTACAGAAAAAAAGAACACATTTTGTTTAGTGGGTTTTCCCAAAAAAGAAAAAATCCGAAAAAATGCATTTTTGCAGAGAAAAATGAAATTAAAAGTCGAAAAAATACTATGTTTTTAGGTTAAGTAAAAGGCCAAAATTTTTGGAGTTGTCGAATAAAAAAAAATTGTTCGACGACGCATTTATGATAAAGAAATTTTACAATTTAAGGGGGAAAAAACCTAACGACAACTAACCAAAACTAACCAAAACTAGGTAATAGTTTGAAAGTTGTTGTTGGTTGTTCTGATTTGTTGTTTCTCTAAAAAAACTTCATTTCTGGTAAAGGGGAAAAAAACAACCTTCAATAAAAAAAAATTTTATTGAAAACATCTGGCAACTTTTTTTTTTTAAGGAGGAAATCCAAACAAAATGACATCGTATCATCTCTTTTTGTAGGTATTCTTTCTCATTTTTTTCGTGCTGGTCAGCCATATTATTTTAGTATATTTTATATGGGAAATAAAGAAATTTTTTTTTTTTGTGTTAATATGAGGGGGAAAAAATTAATTTTTTCAGGCCCTATGTGTTTTATAATGGTGTAACAAATAACTAAAAAAAAAAATTATATCAAAATATTGCTGTTTAAAAATGGGAAAACCGAAACCCCTTTTTAAAAAAAAAGATACCAATTTTTTTTATATAATTAAACAACTGCAAAAGGGGGAAACAAATACCCAATGGATAATTATAATATTAATCCACCATTTTTTAAAGTCATTACATTCAAACCCTATCAAGGTCCTTTTTATAAACGCATATTTACCAACAGCTATGACTAGAATTGTCAGCTTGAGCAAATTGAGAAATTTTGGGGGGGGGGACGAACTAAAACTATTACTTTACAATGTATAAAATTAGCAAAATCAAGAAATAAATTGAAATTTTTTAACGAATTTTCTAACAAAAAGGATTCGAACTGTTAGACATTTTTTTTGAGCAGGATTTTTAGGGGGGGCCCAAAGCAAATTTCTTCAGTCACTTCGGCTTCAAAAAATGGGTTTTTTTTCGCAGAGCTGGAAAATTTTTTTCCCCCTTGCATAATTTGTAAAACCCCTATGTTTCGCAAATCCGACCCAACCTCAAAATATTTCCCATTTGGGGAGCTTTTGCCAAAAACCGGGCTTATTCTTGATGCGATTCAACGGATCTACTTATCGGCAACACGATTCTCGCATAAAAGGGTTCCTCGCTTACTCATCAACGGGGGGGGCGAATAATTATCCCTGTTCTAAAAAGGGTATTGTTCCTAAATTGAATGTACCCACTAGAACGACTAGAGGTTTGTCACAAAGCATCATTTTACTGTCCAACTTCAAAAGCCCAGAACCTGTGTTCGCTCGTTTATACCCCCAGTGTCGAGATTGTGGAATCCTTCCAGCCAATTCCGTTTATCATAACCACAATTTTTTAAGTCTTTTTTTAAAAAAAAACCTTATTTCCCCGAAAAGGGGGCCCCCGTTACGATATAGTATTTGGACTCAAGTCCTCGTGACGTGCAAGAGAGTATAAAAAAAATTTAAGCTAGCATTTTAATGATGTTGAGAAATAAAAAATTTAAAAAGATATTTATGATAACTACCGCGACGCTATTTACGCTATAGACAAAATACAATAATTTACCAACAATTTTCTTAATATTTTTATTCTTTTAAATTTGAAGATAAATTATTCGGGGATTATCAAATTTTTGTTTTGTTGTTGACGGCAACACAGCCTGGGTCCCCCGGCCACATTCCCCTCTTTTTTGTTGAGATTACGTTGAAAATTTACAACTGATTTACGCAAAGAAATAAATAATCGAAAATCGACACATGTACGCCCTCTCGTTGAAATATTTAAACTAATTGCATTTGACATAAAAAGGACCAAAAATGGCGGCGGTAATAGAGCCTTAATAATTGTTGAAAGCTGTTTAGCCGGTCTATAGCAGGCATCAAAACTCCGTTGATAAGTTTGTAAAGGATTGTTTTGGTAGGAGCAGTGCAGGACACCTACCATCATTTTGTTTATATTATTAGCCATATCTTTGACGGGTTCTTCTGGCACAACTTTTTTAAGGTGACCTCAAAAAAAATTATTTGTTGTGTCTTAAATTACACGTTCACATCTGCATAAATAACCAAATGTTTTTTTTAATAGGATCTCTGGGATCTTTTAAGTTAAATCTCTTACGATACGGGCATTTTTCCGGAGAGCTGTAAAGCTGCGCGTGTGCAACTTGTCCCCAAGAAATGATGCAAGACTCTTCCATCTAACTATAGACCTACATCACTTTTTTCTGTCGTTTGCAAAGTAATTGAAAAATTTAATAATTCCCAAATCTTAAAGTATCTGGAAAAACATAAAATCGAAAAGACAGACTTTAAAATTTTTTTCACAGAAAAACACAGCTGATCTTTTTTCCCCCTTTTCTCCCCGGACCCAGTCCCTTGAATTTTTTGGTGAATCACAGATCGTTGCTCTTAATATATCCAAAGCTTTCGATTAGGTCTAGCATGATGGGCTCCTTAACAAACTTCCTTTTTAAGGTCTTCCACCTAAGCTTTGCTCTTGGCTCTCCAGTTTCCTTTTTAATCGACGTATATCAGTCATTGTAGATGGCCATTCTTCCAGCTTCTACCAAATTAATGCTGGTGTACCCCCGGGCTCAGTACTGGCACCCACTCTGTTTCTTTTACACATCTTCTATCTTCCACAATCAATCCCATTCATAGTTTTGCTGACGATAGTACTCTCCACTCCAATATTCAATTTTTCAAGCCAGTCTATAAGCCTGATTTGGAAACCAAGCGTAGGTCAATGCGGATGTCTCTCTCACAAGACTTCAAACTTATCTTGGATTGGGGCGCCCAAAATCTTGTTCAATTTAATGCCCTTAAAACACAATCCTGTCCTGAAATAAGTCTGCCAGTGCTCATCCGTTACACATGAGCGGCCATGTTCTGCAGAACAAGGAGTCGTTTAATCTTGTCCGCTTTACTTTTGAGAAAAATCTCAACTGGCACAAACACATTCTATTCATAGCCTCAGCAACTTCAAACAAGCTTGGATTTCTCTTTCGAGCCAGAAAGTATTTCTCTTCTTCCAATCTATAATCTCTGTATGTATCCCAAATCAGACCCTCTTTAGAATATTGTTCCTATGTCTGGGGAATGGCGTCTCCTACAACACTTAGCATTTTGGACTATATTTAAAAAAGAGCTGATCGTCTTATTAATGATCCCATGCTTGCAGAGGCGCTGCCTTTTCTTGCCCACCGTCGAGCTGTGGAATATCTGTCGCTCTTCGATAGGTTTTTTCACAGCTTTTACTCAGGGAAGATGGCCAGTATAATTCCTCCTATGGCAGCCCAAATATTTAAGCCCCGTGTAAACAGACTCCCTCTCGCCACACTTAAGACACCCACGGCACAGATTTAACTAAACCAGATGTGAAAGCCGGGTCGGCTCGATTGAAGTTTTGATCGAGCAACACACAAAGGCATCGCTTTAGCCAGAGGATTTTTTAAGGGCAGCGGCTACCTGCACTACTGAAAACGATTTTTTTTTTTTAAGGAGGGGAACGTATTGTACGAATCTGTAAAATTAAAAGGTATGCAAATTAATAATGACTATTTTTAAGCTATATTGGAATATGTACTTGGGTTTAATATTAAAATACGGGGGGCCGAAAAGCGGGTTAAATATCTCAAACAAAGGTTGGGGTTTCCAAGATTGCAACTGAACTTTGTTTTTGACACAATCGTCTATCTAATTCTGATTAAAAACCCCCCCACTCCTTTAAGGGGTGAACGTAAGGGTGGGTTTTTTAATTTTAAATAGAAACCCCTATTTTTTTGCATTTTCGGATTCCTCAAAAAATTCTGTGTTTGGCCCCCAATTTTCACCCCCAAACCCCCACCACCCTTCACAGGGGATAAAAAAAAAAAAAAATTAAAAAAAAAAAAACTAAAACTGAACAGTTTAAATATTTAATTAAATCCGCAAAAAAATAAAAGTACAAAAACATGTTACCCAATCTCAAATTTCCCCCAACCCCCCGCCACCCCTCCACAGGGGATAAAAAAAATTATTTAAAAAAAATGAAACTGAACATTCAAATTTTAATTAAATCCATAATTAAATCCATAATTAAAATAAACATGTCAGAAAAATATGTGCCCCCCTCTAAAATTTTCCCCCCCAAACCTTGCCACCCTTTCATGGGGGATGACAAAAATTAAGAAAATAATATTGCAATAAAAAAATGTTTATTTTTATTACGGATTTAATTAAGAATTTGAAGGTTCAGTTTCAATTTTGTTTTTTTAATTTTTTTTCATCCCTGAGGAGGGGGGGGGGAAAAAGGGGTTTTAAATTTAAAAATTTAAACTTTCATTTTAGTTTTATTTTTTAATTTTTTTTTTTTTTTCACCCCTGAAAAAGGGGGGCGGGGGTTGGGGGTAAAAAATTTGGGGGCCGAACAAATTTTTAGCCAAAAAAATAAAGGGGGGTTCTTTTAAAATTTTAAAAAACCCCTTTTTCCCCAAAGGGGGGGGGAATGTTAGATGGGCTTTTTCAAAAAAAGTTTAGTTCTCTTGGAAATCAACCTTTTTTTAATATTTGCCCCCGCCCCAATTTTTTCTTTCCAAATAAAACTTAGGAACAGCAGGAATTTTTTTTTTACACTAGAATATCTCCAATAAATCATATAATAGTAGAAATACCAATATTGTAATATTCAAATCTTACAACGCGTATTATGATAGAAATACCAAGTTGAAATATTCAAATTCTAATTACTCACCCTTACAATATTCATAATTAATTTTTTTTAAAGTTCTGACAATTTTAAGCGCATTATAATTTGAAAGTGTGATTATTATAGCAGCACGAAAAGCTTCACGTCTAAAAAATGTCTATTGTGATTTTGAATCTGAATAAATAAATCGAACTTACCTTATAGAATCACTTGGAAGCGAAAAAAAAGTTATTTTTTATTATTAGATGTACAGCATCTACATATGCACTTATAACCTGTCATGTTATAAAAGTCGAAAATAATAAATATATTAAAACTGACTTTTACGCCAGCACAAACCTCGTTTCACAGTAACAGTAAACAAACAGTTCAACGCACGCGAGAAACGGCCCCGTACTAAATGATCCGCCGTTGAGCGGACCATTATAGTGGGGGACGCTGACCGTGCCGCCACGCTATGTTTCGTATCTGGTCTTTTTTATCTGGGCCCACGGTATGTTAGTACTTAGACCCCAGACTTCCTGGACTGTCCAAAGATAAAAAAATCCACGTTCAAAAAAAAACCTTAATCATGCAAAGATGATATACGTTTCTTGTAATATTTTGCCTGGTAAAAAAAATTAACACCAGTTTATTTTTTTGTTACTTATAAGAAAATATGAAAAATATTGTGGATATTTTTTAAAACTTCTTACGCCGCTATAGCGATACGTATTATTAACAATCTTGCGTGTTCGGATCTATGAGAGTAACTAGCAACGACACTTGTACTTAACCGGGGAGTCATGGCTTAGAAAACGCACTTGGGGTATTAGTAGCATCTATACATTTAAGATGTTTACTTTTTAAAATGATGAAAGGTATTGGGTAGCCAAATGCGACAAATAAGCCTTTAAAAATTCAAGAAATAAGCCTTTAAAAATTTAAATGCAGTTTATATTCCAGTTAAAAGTTATTGTGCCCAACAATGCCACAGCCTTGTTTGTAAGATAGTTGGAATTACCCAGTGTAAATGTAGAGTAAATGTAGAATGGATAAATGAACGAAGGAATGAAAACAAGAACAAATAAATTATTTTAATTAGCAAACTACATCGAATGCTACAGTGTACCTGAAAGTAACTTATAAAAAAATATAAATTCACCCTTTGCCAATAAAATATTATTCTTTATTCAATTAGTAAGTTTCATTTAAAATTCTATTTAATCTCATTCTCAAGCCGACCCTGTCCCCTTTATGGCCCCTTGATAAGGTCGGGCCTTACGCAATGGGGTTTAATGATATGATTTATTTATAGTGCAAAAGCCAACGGTATTTTTTTATTTTACTTTACCGAAAGGGTTTTTTGATGGAATTATTTCCCGTAAAAGCTTATAACCGTTCCCAATATAAAACCAAAATGTAACTTGCTTGAACAAGACAACAAACATTTAATTCATTGTAAAGATCACTTGGAACAATGTCATCCACCCAAATGGGAGTTTCGCCCCTACAAATGCGCCTCCATCTGCGCACCTGTGCCTCAGCCAGGCTTTCTGTCTAGGTGGCAGCTGTGAAATATATTTTAAAAGGAGAATAATAAACGTATTTTAAATTTGAAATTTAAATTTAAATTTAGGAGGAAAAATACAGTTTTATTTTATTTTTATATCAATTCTTACTCCGTGTCTCAAGCTGCCCAGGTCATGCTGTCCCCTCAGTGTTTCGGGACGGATATTTCTGGACTGGACCAAACAAAATAGATGATTTGCCTATCTGAACCTTCGAGCATTTACGTCTAAAGGCAGCCGTGCCGCTTGGCAGTGCAAACAAGGTGCGAGAGAGAAAGAAGAATCACAGAATAACTTTCACTTCCGCTCCAATATGCTGAATGTCAACGAGGTGTGGTTGACTAATCAGCACGGCAGAACGGTGTGTATACCTCTTTCACCAACCAATCAGCACGTTGGAGTGAGAGAGAAAAGTTATATTGTAATTGTTATTTCTTTCTCGCATGCTTAATCGCACTGCTAAGAGGCAAGGCTGCCCCTAGTAGGAATATGCTCGAATAGCTGAATAGTTATATTAATTTTTTTATTTTGGTTTTATGAAACAAAAATATTATAATAATAAACAACATAATTATAAATTTTTAAACAAAATTACAATATAAACCCCCATTTATAATGCTTAAAAAAAGTAAATTTAGATACAACAATGAACGAATAACTAAATATATTGTATATTGTAAATTTCTGCATAATGTGGATTCGTTGGAGCTCCAGGCTCAACAGAGAAACATGACCCTTCTTTTGATGTCAAATAACTTTGAGTATGAAGCAGCTCTATTATACCACAAAATATAACCCTGTTCTGTATTTTAAAAGATTAAGATTTAATAGTTTTAAATAAAATAATAGAGAAAATATTCGCTTAACGTTTGAGGAAGAATAAGACCAGGATAATAAAGTTAATACGAAATGCGACAAATTTGGGAATATGGTTATCTTCAAACCACATATTTTTGCATGTGACTGAAAAGAGCATACCAATAAAAAAAACAAATCAAGTAAAAAATATAAGCTAACTTCCCAGCACCTAGAGACATCCTTGCCGCTCAGTCGTACGATTAGAGTGCCAAAGAGAAAAAGAGCGATTAGTCTGTCAAATTTTTCTCTCGCCCTGGCTGCTGATTGGTCAGCCCCTTTTCTCCGACAAAACAGCGTGCGGAGTGTGAAAGAAAGATTTGCAGAATATTTTAATTTAATGATTTAAGCGCTTAGTGTGCTATTGTTTTCAGCTTGCATTACTAAATATTAAAATTTTGTCACATGTCCAATCAAGTCTCACAGTGTGCGTAAAAAAAACAAATAAAAGTACATCTTTTCTATCTTGGTTTTCTTGCTCATTAGTTGGCGGAAATAGTATATGCCCCGCCCACCACTCAGCACGTACAGCGAGAAGACAATGGTGCACTCTTATTCTTCTTCCTCTCACGTGGGGTGTTCACAGGGCCAAGTTGCAAGGCTGCCTCTAGTAATATATGCTCGAAGTCTCACAGCTTGGTCGGCTCTTAAAAATTTAACAATAAAAAAGGGCAATTATTATGGAAAATCGTACAAAACACTCTTGAGCTACTCCAAAACCCATGTCATCTAGCGTGCGTGTTAAGATTATATGTATATGCTCTGTTTCTATAACCAAACCGATCGGACCAAACTCTGATCGGACCTATACCACATGGGGTCTTTAACGGTTTTTTTCAGTAACGCATGTTATAGCTTTGGACACACTTTAACTTAGGAAAGAGGTTAGGTCTTAGTAGAAGTTATTATATAAATTTATTTCAATTCTTTTGTTTTTAAAAACCATAAATGGATAATAAACAGCAGTAAGTAATAAAGCAATGGAAAAAATAATTTTACTAATATGTATTAAATTAAATTAAAAGAACCTTAATTTATTTATTGATCTCAAGCTAAACCTGTCCAAAAATATATATTTAGGAAATGCCCAAATTGCAAAAGCAATACTTAAATTCTCAAAGTGTTCACTGCTTGCAGAAATACATTTATTTAATCTTCGTTTTATTGAAAATTTAATTTTTTTTGTAAAAATAAGAGATGTCAATAATTTTAACAATTTTCTAGGAAAATAAAACAAATAGTTCATTTATTCTAGATGTACCTACTTGAGTGTATCAATAAAATGTGGTAGGCATGAATTATATAAAAGAACCTGTTAAAAACCCAAATTTAAAGACGTTCTGCAATATTAGTCATTTGAGCTATCTATGATGTTGCTTGTTTTTGAAAAAAAATTATAATATGACTCTTGTTGAAGTGCCGAACCTATTTTTTTTTCATATTGTGTGCAAGGTAATTATTTTTTTTAATTTGTCTATTTGATTTTGAATGCAAAATCCTGAACATTAAAGTTATGCCCTGTTGCCAAGGGTATTCATTTTCACCTCTTTGTAAAAAATCTAACCCATTGTTGAGTCCATTTCTAACTTTAACAACGCGTACATCACTCGGCTGTTAAACTATATTTTAAAATATTTTATTCTTTGTTTTACTATTATTTTACCATAACCTTTCGGAATTAATATTTTTTGATAATTTGGTACTTGGGCACTTATTCTTTGCTGCTTAGTCCTACTTAAAGGTTACACTTCAATTAACTTAATTAGCTTAACGGTCATTCGAATATTTTAATTTCAAACGTACTAAAAGGGTAATTTTTAAAATTATTGACAACTCTTATTTTTACAAAAAAAAATAATTTTCAATAAAACGAAGATTAAATAAATGTATGTCTGCAAGCAGTGAACACTTTGAGAATTTAAGTATTGCTTTTGCAATTTGGGCATTTCCTAAATATAGATTTTTGGACAGGTTTAGCTTGAGATCAATAAATAAATTAAGGATCTTTTCTAAACTAAATGTGTTATTAATATTTTAAGGTATATTAAAAAAAAACCTTCAAATTAAGCTTTTACGAATTGCTGAATTACAGTTTCCTTGCTTTTACTTGCGTTATAACTAATTTTGATTGTAGGTGCCAATTGTTCTTCAGTGTGCGCTTTTAAAAGAGGTGTTACAAAAGGCTTTTTTGTTTTTAAACTTACGCTGAGCAAGGGCGCTAATGGATTTTTTTTTGAATCCCCTACATATAATACTTCATTTGTTCGATTTAACTTTTGTAGGCTAGGGAAGGATTTGTTTTATTTGCAGTAAAGAACTAAAAAAAAACTATAAATTGCTTATTCACAAATTAAAGTTCTTCTCTAGTAAGTGCCTTAAAGATGGCTAAACCAAGTATAAAGTATATTAAACGATTTTGAGTATCTTTTAATATGGGTTTTATTGTTAATTGTTCTATAGGAAGCCCAAAAAGTTTACAAGCGCATTAATTGATAATTAGTTCCTAAAATAATAAAGGTAGCAAATAACTATAACATATACAAAAAAAACTAACAATGGCAGAAAGTATTTTAATCTATCTCATACAGTTACTAACAATTACAAAATATTAACATAAAAAGGTATTTTTACACTTCATGCCTTCAGTAATACCTAACTTAACAGTTTTACTATAAATAAAATATATCTAATTAAACATAAAGTATATAATATTTATTTTACATTTATGTGTTATTTAAAAGGTATTCTCATTAAATATACTAATTTACCTTTTGTTTTTATTTAATTAATAGAAATGGGTTTTGTCCAGCCAGACATGCTATTTGAACCACTGTGTTGGTACATTCCTAATGCACTTGCTTTGCGATCATTGCTGGACTCCGTTATAATTTATAACGAAAACCACTTGGTAGGCGCTTAACCAATTGGATAC
Organism: Listronotus oregonensis; assembly: GCA_019359885.1. Classification (NCBI taxonomy): domain Eukaryota; kingdom Metazoa; phylum Arthropoda; class Insecta; order Coleoptera; family Curculionidae; genus Listronotus; species Listronotus oregonensis. Next base: position 10,434 of record JAHBCN010006719.1, read on the forward strand.
CATCGGTATGCTCTACAGCTGTAACGGAGTGTTATAGCCTAACTTAAATTTGAAAAATCTCTCTAATGTCAGCTTATGTACAATACAGTATTTGCATAGTTTACTTTTTCGGTTCTTGTATTAGCTTAATAGGGGCTCAATATTCCTTAAAGTTATTGCATTATTTTTAAATGTTACATAATCCGGGATTTTTTATTTAAATACTGTTCAATGTGAAGTATTTTTGCCTTTAATCCATTTTGTCTTTATTTTCCATAAAGAAGCGGGTCGATTGTAATTTAAATAATTTTCTTTTAAATTAAGCTTATATTACAAATTATATTTAATATTTTCTGCGGGTTGCTTATTCGTTTAATGACGGACTTATTTAAATGGAGTTATGGCATACGAAAAACAGAGGTATTTTGAGGCGTTCTATATTAGTTATTAATATCACTGTTTTATTAATTAATAAAAACCGAACAGTTAATAAACAGAAGCTATGGTTTTAATGCTTACAAATAAACGATTTACCAAAAAACATTTTTTTTATCCCTGTATTTTATTATTTTTTTAATTAATGAATTTTAAAAGAAACATAATTAACAGACCACTGAACATTTTTTTTAATGTTTGGTATGATTTTAAAATTTTAATACGCTGGCAGTCGAGTTTATTTTTAAATAGTTATTCCAATGTATGTACTTGTAATAATAGGTAATGAGATATTGTAAAGTAAGATCAAATGATTTGGACCCACATGCCATTTTAAGGGTTGATAGTTAACCATAAGATAAGAAAGAAACTAGGATACTTGACAGCCGCCCGACCGCACGCTATATTGGAAATGGGTTTTCATTTGTGAAAATGTAAATGATTTGGAACTGCAATCCAATGAAAATGATTGAAGTTTTCGTCAAACTAATATTTTGGAAAATTACTTTTAGTGATTTCAAAATGCATCCATTTCAACAGTAGTTCATTTGAATTATTAATAATTGCAGGATAAATTGGCATGCATCATCACAGGATGTTACAGAATACAGGCATGCGTTAAAAAGTGGAAAAAAACTCTGTTTTTTTTTTTATATAGTATTTAAAAAATTGAAAGCTTTTTGTGATTTTGTTTTGCATGCCATGTTGTATTTCATTAAGAAATAGTATTGATATTTTCCATAAAACATGACATGCATGTTGCCTATGCACTTCGTATGATAAACATTTATCATAGTTACAAAAAGTACACATTTTGGTGACTTTGTTTTGCATGTCTTACATTAACGAAGGATGTTATTTGAAGTTTAAACAAAAAATAAGATGCATGTAACTACTGTATAACATAGAAAATTAGAAAAATGTTAAAGTATGTAATACTTATGTGTGCATTAAATGGACTGGAGTCTCCAGTGAAAGTGCATATACAGCATGCATGCATGCCATTTTTTTGTGAACTTAGAATAAAATTCCTTTGTTATTACCAAAGTGGCATGCCAAACAAAGTCATCAAAATTTTCATTTTTTGCAACGTTTTATAATTGCTTATCATACAAAGTGTATATGCAACATGCATCCCATTTTTTAGTGATGCTTAAAATACTATTTCTTTATGAAAAGAAAATTAAATGCGAAAGCAAATCACAAAAAGTTTCCGGTTTTTTGAGTACCAAATATTAAAAACAGAAACTATTTTATTCTATTTTTTTTGTGCAGCACATACGTGCATGTCATGTTTATTGTTAACTTAAAATATTACTTTTTAATGAATAACAAAAATTTATCCAAATAATATCACAAAACTTTGCAAACTTATTTTGCAACTTCAATTAAGGTTTATAATATGAAGTGCAACCTGCATATGTACTTCATATTATAAACCTTAATATTTTAACGAAAACTTTAATCCTTTTCATTGGCATGTTATTTTATAATAATTTACATTCATAGTTTTTTTTATCTTTAAGTGACTTTTTTGACCCTTTGTGCGCTGGATGCATGTCATTTATGTATAACTAGACCTTAAATCAGTTTATTATACCTTATGCATAAAAGGCATGCAGTGTAATATCTCCATAAAGCACCCAAGTTTTTTTTTAATATAAATGTAATTTCTGTTATGACATGCATGTAAGCGGCGGTCAAATACCTTATTTTATTTCTTATCTTAGTATTAACTATCAACCTTTAAAACAGCATGCGGGTCAAAATCATTTTATCTTATCTGTTACCACTCTATTACCTATACAATATTGTCAGAATAAGTTACTGAGTATTTCTTACAAACGAGTAAATTAAACATATTGGAGCAATTACCAAAAAAAAAAAAAAATAAAATAAAGTATCACTTTATTTTCTACATTTAGCTGGCGAGTTATTTTTTCTTTAATAAAAAAGATTGACCATAGCTATTGAATTTCTTTCAATGAAAGTTAATTTTCTACTTGTTTTCGAAATATCAGAACTTGGAACTATATTTATTTATTTGTTAGTTAATAACTTACATTTGTGAGCCTTTTGTTTTATTTTAAAACATTTTCCTAATTATTCTTTTAAATTATACGAGAAAAAACGTACAGTACGTTAATTTTTAAAGCTTTTTAGGTTTTCAAATTTAACGAAAATATTTAATATTTTTTTCTTAATTGGCAATAATTTAAAGCGCAAGTTTATTTATTAAAATACCTTTAAACTTTCTGTCACGCTCAGGGCCGCCGCAGAGAAAAAAGTAGAGGGGGTCAAAAAGTTTGGTCAATTTACCTACTAGTCTAAAATTAATTAAATTAAAAAAAAAACAAATAAAAATACTCCAACTTTAATTACTAAATAATAATCACACTTATTTAAATTCCAAGGCGGTATTGTAAAATTTAAAAATTTAGTTGGGAATTGTTTTATTTTAAGTAATTTTTAAAAGCTCAGGGGGGGTCGAAGGACCTCCCCTGACCCCCCTTGCCGGCGGTCTTGGTCACACTATAGGTATGGTTTACATATTTTTGATATAATATGTAGTGTTACTGCCTTGTCATAAATCTGGAAACGTTTTTGAAACTATTATTTAACTTTTTTTTTCACAAAAATCATTAATTTATGACAAGGCCAAGCAAATTTGTATATTTTTTTTGCATTAAAACATCATGTACCGTGTATCCAAATATGAAAGGCTGTATCTCGAAAAATATTTATCGCACAGCGTTAAAAAAAGATGTTTTTAGTAAAAGTGGTCAAGCGAAATGGCTGATAATTATTTTTAAGTTTCTAAACCTACCGCCAGATGAAGCAACCGAAACAGTAAGTTAAAAATCCTATTTTTTCTCCAAAATTAGCTAGTACTAGGTACAGGGTTATTCATTTTAAAGTAAACAGGGCTTTATTTTTGAACTTCCCTGTACTTTTTTAAAAAACGAATATAGCCATTTTGTGTATGTGTATATGTAATATAATCAGAAAAACATTTGAAACAAAAACAAAGGAGTTACAGCACGAGTGACGTAGGTCTTATTTGAAGAAACAAAATCGTTACATATTAGAAAAAGGACTACAATGAGAAAAAAAAAAAGGGATCGAACTATTCTAAATTATTTTACTTCGTATCCCATAAAGTCCATTACTGACGCAGTTAGAGACTTGAGGTATGGCCCTACAAGAAGAAGAGTAACCTATGCGACGGTTCAGAGAACACTGAAATATTTTAAGTATCTTCCATATTACGTTCTTCCAGTGCAGCATTTAACACGTGGACAAAAGGAATTTCGCTTTTAATTTGTTTCCTAAATTTTAATTCATGAACAAGATAACGATCCTACCCTGTTTCAAACGATTCTTTGGACAGATGAAGCTACGAGTACGTTCACTACATCGGGAATGTTTAACCGACGCAATACGCACAGCTGGGCAAGACAAAATCCCAGGAAATTTCGAGAGATTAAATACCAAGAGAGGTCTTCTCTTCATGTCTGGTGTGGTGTTGTTGGGCCAATATTCTATGAGGGATCCTTAACTGGAGTAAGATATATCTCAATCTTCTTGAAAACGATTGTGAGGACATTTTAGAAGAATTGCCACTCGAAACGTATCGCAAGATAATTTGGCAACAAGACGGAGAGCCGCCATGCTGTTCGAAGAATGTCGTTTACTAAAATGGGAACATAAAACACGGAAGAAATGAGAAAAAAAATTGTAAATGAAATTAACCGTCTTAACCAAGAATCTCAAATAACATCGGCGAGCTTAGAAAGGCTAAGGAGGGGTTATAGATTATGTTTCGAAAATAACGGGGGTCATATAGAAGATTTAATTTTTTTAATTTTTTATCTTTATGACAGCTCACGAAGGATTATTATATATGTATATTATATCCTACAGATTATATATACATATATAAACCAAGTACCAAAGTACCGTGAGTGCCGGGTTTTCCGGTGTTTAACCCAATTATTCCCAGTTGTTCCGTCAACGTTGTCCAAGCACTGAAACATGCAAATGTTGCACTTCACAGCACCTTTTAGACAACGCGGTAGTGCCACCACGGACGTTATTTTAAATCACTACTACCTAAAAGTGTCTCTCCGGCTCTGGCAATCGAACCCCGGGGTGGCGAGCCGTAACTCTGACCACTACGCTACCGGAGAGTAGTAATATTAGTATTAGTAATATTATAATTTTTTGTTATAAGTGTTCTTATTACCACCATATTTTACCTCGTATTGTATTTTAATTTTCTCCGTTTATTGTAATTTTGCTGCTTTGTTTAGAAATAGATATATCATATAATTTTTAGCATATATTATAATTTGAAGCCGTTCTTCTGATAAAAAGCTCAAACTACTCCAAAAAGTAATAAACGTATTTTTAAAATTCTTGACTTTGACAAATAAGCACCTGTAACCTGTGGCAGCCAGGTTTTTTCAGGGGAAACTATCCTTATAGTATCATGCAGTTTTTAGACAATTGCAGCAGAAACGCAGCAAATAAACCTAGCAACCCCTATATCACCGAATTCCTCGTAAAAATATCTATCTATTGATAAAAATATACGGGGTATTCCATTTAAAAAATAGGTCACCCGTGCTGTAACTTGTTTTTGTTTCAAATGTTTTTCTGATTAGATTATTGAATTCTACGGAAAAAAAATACAAAAAATGGCTTTATTCGTTTTTTAAAAAAGTACAGGGAAGTTTACAAATAAAGCCCTGGTTACTTTAAAATAAATAACACTACAACAATTTTAATAAAATCAGCAAAAACTCTAACCAATTTTGCATTAGTTTGGTTAAGGACTGATACAGAATTGGTTTGGGTTTTTTTTATGGTATTAAAATTGTACCTAATACTAGCTAATTTTGAAAAAAAAAATTGTTTTTTTTTCAATTTATCACTGTGGTTGCGCCATTTTGCGGTAGTTTTAGAAACTTAAAAATAATCTTGATTACCTTTACCAAAAATATTGTATTCTCAACGCTGTGCAACAAATAGTCAATAGAGGCAGCCGGCGTCCTTTCTTACTTAGACACCCGGTACACATAGGGTGCATATTTTAAGGGAAGGGTAAGGTTTTTAAACTTTTTTTACATTTTTTTTTTTTTAATTTTATTTTCTGAATTGTTTTAGGAATATTGTGTAAAAATTTGAGAGGGATCGGAGCAAAACTAACGGAGAATCACCGGTAAGTAAGGTAAGCCGATAAAACTCGGTTATGAACATTTAACACAATGTTTAGGGTTCAAAACTATAAATCTTTTTTTCTACAACTTACATTTTCAAAGTCAGTGCCCCTCATAACTTCAAAATAACTGCACCGATCCTTTTTAAAATTTTGAACACTATTTCTGTACATAATTGACGAGGTAATGCGGGAGAGTTTTTTCTTTTTAATTTGTGTATATTTTTTATTTTACAATAACAAATTCGCATATTTTTTTTGAAAAAATCACGTTTTTTATTTTAGTGTTCCCAATAAGTAAAAAGTTAAAAACACTCCTTTCCTCGTTATCTGGGGAAAGAGATTATCTAAAGGCGCGTTTACACCAAAGTGGACAACTAAAAGTTGACAAAAAATGGTTTGTAGAAAACTAAAAGTTGTCAACTAAAAGTTGCTTTTCTTAAATTATAGCAACAAGTGGAAGATTTTTTGTAGAAAACTAAAAGTTGCTCTTTTCACATTTAGAAAAACAAGTAAAAAACTTGTTGCCCAAGAATTAGCGCGAAAGGTTTAGGCAGTAGTTCTCCAGTTCTCCACTAGTTTTCTACAAGTTGCTTGTGCAAAACGTGCAGCAACAAATCTTCCACTTTAAGTTGTCAACTTTTTTTGATCTTTTTATAAGCCGCGTTTACATCAAAGTTGACAACGAAAAGTTGACAAAAGGTCGTTTGTAGAAAACTAAAAGTTGTCAACTAAAAGTTGCACTTCTCAAATTAGAACAAGTGAAAGATTTTTTGTAGAAAACTAAAAGTTGCTCTTCTTAAATTAGAAAAACAAGTGGAAAACGTGTTGCCAAAGAATTGGCGCTAAAGATTCAGGTAGTAATTGTCCAGTTCTCCACTAGTTTTCTACGGGCAAAGCGCAGAAACAAATCTTCCACTTTTAGTTGTCAACTTTCTTTGATCTTTACCGACACTCCGCGGGAAACTAAAAATTAGTGAAAGATTTGTCTCTCCACAAGTGGAAGACAAAAAAGTTGCTGTATTTTGTAGAAAAAGCAACAAATTGCCGCAACTTGTGGAAAACTTAGTTGAAGACTTTGGTGTAAACGCGGCGACACTCCGGGAGAAACCAAAATTTAGTGGAAGATTTGTCTCTCCACAAGTGGAAGACAAAAAAAGTTGCTGTATTTTGTAGAAAAAGCAAACAAATTGCCGCAACTTGTGGAAAACTTAGTGGAAGATTTTGGTGTAAACGAGGCTTAACGAAAAACTTTAGTTTTTTCATTTTAGATGATTTAGCACCTAGTTATTAGGGGCACCCCAATTTAACTTTTTTCCGAGACGCTTTTCCATAATTGATGCCATTGCCTTATTTTTTAATATTTCTTTATGAAAATTTTACCTAATTTTTTTTAATGTTATGGTTTAATGTAGCATTAGTTTTAATAAATAGATTTAAAGACGCAATCTTTCAAAAAATTCGCTAAATCTTGCCTTGTTCCCCCCCCCCTCCTTAATTTAATACTTATAAACCCAGTTTAAAAGTATACATATTTGCATTTTGGTTAACTTAATAAAAATGTTATTTTAATTATTACTTAATACCGAGGTTTAGTGGTGATTTTATTAAATTTACATATTTCACTAAAATGGTTATTAAGTTTATTTACAATATTAAATCCTAACCTGCTTTAAATTAACTTTAAGCCTAAAGTAAATCGTAGCCAGGAAATTTTATCAGAGAATCCGGTCCAATTTAAATGCGATTAGACTCTATTAACATGCAAACAATTGCACTGTTTGTAGGTAAAAGATAAAAGAGGCTTAACTCTATGTGTATGTAGATTTAAACTACAAATAAAGTACTTTAGTTTCTTTGGGTAAAATAAAATAATTGTGACTAGTTTCAGTATATTATTATGTACGTGCTTTATTATATACTTAAGTGAGTTACATATAAACAGGTACAATAATTATACAAAAATTTAATAAAATTTAGTTAGGTATAAACTATGAAACTTAATATTATAAAAAGTTACTTTTTGACAAAAAGGTACAAGTGTGTTTCTTTAAAAATATTTTTTAAGGAAAGTTAGCAGTTTTTTATGATATTGGATTTGATATTGAACACTTAGTTTAATTTATTAAAATAAGTTACTTAATGATAATAATAAACGTCTTTTATTGAAAATTAGTAATCCTTACAAGATAAATAAAAACATAAAGTTGTAAGCATTTTGGTCCCAACCGCTGTGCGCCGACCGAAATGGACGAATCCGTTTCGAAAGGAGCCCCTAAAGTCACAGGCGCCTGTTTCACGAAGAAGGGCTAATCCATCAAGAACAAACAAGTGCTTAGGAAGGGATCTCTGAAGGCGGACAGAACAGCTTTTGTAGGGAAAAGGGTTCCCTGGCTTTTAACAGAAAACGGATAGAACTGTTTTCATAGGGAAAGGCCGGAGAAACGACCTCAGAAGGAACATCTGGTTCCTGTAACAAGGACCTGGTAGCTACCCACGCCACTAAACCAGGAGAGGAGGGCATGACGGATCTAATCGTCTGCTCGTCATACTTTCCAGGAAACAGGGACACCAGAACACATATTGTGCTCGTGTCCGGTAGCGACAGGAGTAAAAGGAGATGTAAGAACTCTCTCCCTGTTCTTAGTCTTGTTCCTTCTACCAGTCTGTATAACCTCGAGACTGGCTGGTTGATATATTCTTGTGTATTTTCAGTTGCCCAAATAATGCCTGTCTTTTATGATTTAACTCTTTACATCCACACAAGATATGGTAGGCTATCTCTTCCCCTTTGTCGCACATTCTGCAACTTGGGTACCCATTATCGTGCCTTGTTAGCAGCCCTACTGTTATGCGAAGTATTTTCCTACTTTCTGTCTGTCTGAGTAGTTCTTCCTTCGTTCTTTTGGATGGGCCCCTTATGAAGCCTTTTCTATCTCTTATTTTACTGAAGCTCCCCCAGTATTCCTCGTGTTTGTTTTGGCTCCATATACTGGTTTGCCCTCGTGCTGTGGTTTTGGTCACTCCAAGGGCAGGTTCTGGTCCAAAATTCTTTGGTGTGGATGATCCCTGTCTTGCCAGCTAATCCGCTTTTTCATTGCCGTCTATTCCCAAATATCCTAGTTCCCACAAGAGAGTTACCCTATTGCGTTCTCCCAGGACTTCCAGCTCTATTTGGCCTTTCCATGTTAGCTTGGACATTACCTTG
>JAHBCN010006719.1:21494-68935 GCA_019359885.1 Listronotus oregonensis
TACAGTAAATCCGGGCCAGCAAAAAGGCTAACAGAGCATTTTATACAGCAAGCAATTTTATTATTATCTTTTTAAATAAAGCACGTCACCGTAAATTTTCGCTTTTGGGGTTGAGGGTGAAGTCCTGCAGCCGCCATTTTTAAAATAAGGGTGTAAGTTTTTTGAATCTACCTTGTAAACTGCAGGAATTATAAAAATTTTGTTAAAAGCTTGAAAGTTTTTTTTGTATATATTATATTAAAAAGTCAAAAGTAGCGATTCTAAACCTGTGGGGCTCGCCCTATAGGGGGGCGCGAGCACACTAGAGGAGTGGCGCGAGCATATTCAAGAGAAAATATTAAAAATGTTATTAACTGACTAAAAGGAAAGCACACACACAGACATACAAAACAAAATACATATCGACATAATATATAATAATTTTGGAAATCCAATTCATATTCATCTAAAAGAACACACCATTCCTTACTCTATTTTATGTCCAAGAAAGATACCAGTAGCCTAGAGGAAAAAGGTAAAAGAAGAACTGGATGATATGTGCAGTAAAGGAATAATAAAATTAGTATATGATGAACCCAGTGACTTTGTAAGTTCTTTGGTTGTTGTCCAAAAGCCAAATGAAAAAGTAAGAATATGCGCTGATTTTACAAAGCTTAATCAATATGTGAATCGCCACATTCATCCACTTAAAGTACCCTGGGAAGGAGTTTCTAATATATCCGGGAAACCTCAATATTTCTCACCATTTGACGCTACCTCAGGTTATTGGCAGTTACAACTTGATACAGAAAGCCAAAAATTAACCACATTTTTGACATCATAACCTATAAATTTAAATTACTTACTAAATCAAAACCTAGTTAATCAAAACTTACTAAATTAAAAACAAAAATAATTATTAGCGACTTCCTTCGGCCTTTCATGCACAGCAAAATTTTTTAAATTATTAATCAATTATTTTTCTATATTTACCTAGGATCAATATTTTGTCTTCAAAGAATCCACCGCAGAAAATTCAGTTTTACAAAGGTAGGATATTTAAAATGGTAATAGAATGCAAAATGACCTTGTCATTAAACTCATCATTTACTTCTGCCCAAGATTCAAAGAGTCTAGGAAGGCTTCTTCCTCGACAATTGAGAGTCCTTCGGTGATTTTCTGAAATGGATTCCTAACCCACTCGTAACTTGTTATCAGTTTGTCGTCAGTGTAAAAATACTTTTTTAAATTTTTTACCAGCATGGCCTTATGATTATAAATGGTTACAAAAACAACTTTTACATGTTTAAAATACTTTAGCCTTTTAAGTTTTAACACAATCATCCTCAATTGCAAAGATTGTTAGGTTTTTTGTTTTAAATTTCTGCTTTACAATTCAATTTTCTACAAAAAGCCTTAAGTTTATCACTCGTTTTCAATATATGTGTTTTTGATTCTTGAGGTTAAAGATTCAAGTTATTTATTTCTCGAATATGTCGACCAAGTAGCACAATTTTATCTTTTTATCTGTTTCGTCTTCTAGGAAAATGGCGATACACCCATCCGGAAGAGGACAAGGTCGTCGTGTAGGTTAAAAGCCAAAAAAATCAAAATACATTATTATTGTATACATTTTATTGTATGAGGGGCGCGATAAAAATTATAATTGAAAATTGGGTGGCGAATACTAAATGGTTAAAAAACGCTGCCTTAAAGGAAGAAGAGTACACCATTTCAGGGAACACTTTTCCAATACAAAATTTTATTTTTCAGCTTTGTCTGAGAAGGCTTTGTGTTTAATTTATTTGTTTAATAAGATTTTATTGACCTTTCTTTATATCCAGGGGTCGATGATACTGTACTTTTATAGCTGTCACAAACAATATTCAGCATCTATAAGTGCATTGCAGGGATTTTGTTATTTTTTTATATGGGTAAATGCGCTAATAAAATGGACACCTGTAGGAATTTAAAGCATTTAAATCAATTAAGCAAGTGTGTAGACAACAATCATTACATCGCTGGAATATGAGTTGTCGTCTGGTAATGAATGCCCAGAGGCGAACCAACTAGTTATTTTGTTAAAACAATTACTTCGTTAAATTCCTTACATAATTTATTCTAGAGTTGGTCTAGATAAAAATTTTATTTAGGGGAAAATTATTATTTTATTTTATTATGTATGGTCTTACAGTAGGTGCTTATTTAAATATGTACCAAGAACAGGGCTGCACTGGCTATGTCGGTCTGACAAAGCTACTTTAACTATTGTATGGGTTTTTCGGGCTTATTTGCCGTGGTCTGTTAGTATTTCTACCTGACGTTTCGTCTACTAATGCGGCAGACATTATCAAAGGTGGGTCCGAGGTCGAAGTACTCTTCCTGACGGCTCACGGTTGACTGTTACGGTGACTGTCGAGGCTTCTGCTTTTGTTGGAGTTTTGGTAGGCAGCGATTTTTGTTCCGTTCCAGCCAATGAGAAAGGACTTGGATTTTCTGCCTTCATTTTTAGCGTTTTTGTAACTTTTAGTGCTGGTATCCAAGTTTTACTAAAATTAAGGCCTTCTTTTTTTCTATTAAAATTGATCTTATGTTTTTAAATCTCTATTGCTTTTCTGTATATTCTTGGATAATAATTGGCTGTTCAATCAAGGACTTATGTGTCATCAAAAAGGATCCTATAATTGAACTGTAAAAGTGCGTGTTTAGTCACAGCGGATTTATCTGTTTGTCCATTTCGACAACTTCTTGACTTAAAGTTTTATTTTGTAACCTTCGTTGGGATTTTTAGACAAATGTTTTAGTAAATTTCCTATTTTTAATAGTGCTGTTTTAGTACGTTATTTATATGGAGTAAATTGAACCACAATATACGTAATTTTTGAAAAATTTGTGACTCCCGAGGGAAGGATTCTAAAACCACGTGAGGTAGGATGGATTTCTTAAATTCATGTTTACAACTTTCTTATAGTACTTTGAAACTTGCAAGAGTATCTATAGAACACTTTTTTTCGATGTTTGCTTTGTAGGTAAATGCGCATTTATTTATTTATTTATTTATTTATTTATTCCTGGACAAAGGGGATACAATAGGTACGTAGTACCCACTAGGGTATCTACATTCATTTCTTGAAAAAATGTAATTGTATACAAAATGAAAACTAATGCTTAAGACCACAAATGTGGTAAAACATTTAAAAACTCATTTAAAAAAATATATCAAAAGAAAATAGAAGGCAAAGTACAGAAAGTCACCTCTATGGATTTAAATATTTTTGAATAAAGCTTTTATTTAAGATAATAATATTAAAAAATAATCTACTTGATCGGCACACATATTACTATTTCTTATTATTCTGCAGAGAGGTAAATTCTGACCCGTACTTGTGTTTCTGAATGTTAGGAAAAATAATCGTTTACCCTTAGAGACCTCTGGGGAGCATTAAGAGATATTTTTTGCAGCATGCAAGGGCACTGTACGATATTATTTAATATTTTATACAAAAATATAACATCGAAGGCAAATCTGCCGTCACATAGTGGCTTCAGATGAATATGAGTTCGTGTAAGAGTGATATCGTCATTGTCGATAATAAAATTTTGTTTAAACGCAATAAATTTTATAAATTTGTTTTGTATTCTTTCAAGCCTCTCACTGTATGTGCTCTGTCTAGGGTTCCAAATAACAGCAGCGAAATTTAATTTACTTAAAACAAAAGAGCTATATAAAGAAATAATTGGCTTGATATTTCTAAATAGCTTGTACTTTTAATTACATAACCTAGCATTCTTAAAGCCGAACTTACAACTGCATCAACATTCAGGTCAAAAATAAGCTTGGAATCAAAAATGATTTTCAAATCCCGAATGTTATCCACCTTTTTTACCGGAACATTCTTTAAGTGATATAAATGATTTAACTTAGTTTGATTACGAAAAAATGTAATTGATGTGCATTTATCCAAATTCAAAATAGGCTATTTTGATCGCAATATCTACTCAAGCAATTTAAATCGCTTTGCATTTTACTGCAGTCGCTAAGACTTGAGATGGAAGAAAGAAATCATCAGCATAAAGTAAGTAGTCACAGTGCTGAAAACAAGATTTTATATTATTAAGGTAAATGATGAAAAATAACGGTCCCAAGTGTGACCCTTGGGGTACACCGGAAGTGGTAATAAATGGTTTTGAACAGAAACCCTGGACAGAGACATACTGGGAACGATTTTTAATATAAGATTCTACCCACCTTAGAAGGTTTCCACCCACACCGACCTCTGAAAGGCGTGTTAGTAATATATTATGACTTATCTTGTCAAATGCCTTACTGAAGAGGTTAAAGCAAGGGCGGATTCAGAAAATCTTTACAGGGGGGGGGCGGTCTTAGGCAGAATAACCGGCGGTTTAAAGGGCATTTTTATTGGAATACCCCTTAACGTAGAAGAGGTCCGAGGTCCCCCGTCCAGGTTAGCCACCCGTCTGGCTCCACTTGTAAATTGCAAATTACCGTATAGTCCAGAAAACGAACCATTTTGCCTAGCAATTTTTTCAAAATACATAGAATGACTTAAAATTTTGACAGTAGGTGGGAAATAGTTCAAGGATCAAAATCTATATCATGCCGAAGGGCGCCTTTACTTTGGGGGTGGTTGCCAAACCATCTCGAGGGTGAACTTTTTTTTAAATTTTGACCACAAGAATCAAAAGAAAAATGATTTCTAAGCAAAAAATGTTTTATGCATTTTTTTTTTGTAAAATGCGTACTCTTCGAGTTATTCGCAAACGAAAGTAGAAATTTTTCGTCGATAAAATCAAATTATTTGCAAAAACCGATTTAAAAATCGTTTTTTTTGCAAATAACTCGATAAGTATGCAATTTATTTAAAAAACTGTAAGCTTTGTAGCTTTTAATAAAACGAATAAATTGTTTTTTTTGTAACTGCTGTGGGACCCCCACAAAGCAAGTTGTGGTTTGTTAAATGTTAGCTGTTATTCATTAAACACAACAATTCAGAGTTTCAAAGGCAAATAACGCAAAATGTACGTATTTTTCGAGGAAAACCAATAATAGTTTTTTTGAAGCACCTGCAAAGACTTTTTTTTTTTAAAAAAGGTATGAATCATAAAAATTAAGTAAGTTATGATTAAAATAAGATTAAACCAAAATTTTTTGAGTGCGAAAATCTTCAAAAACAACCTCCCTATTACCACCATAATTAAAATGAGTTGTAGTCCTTTTTAAATTCTCTTTATTTATGTATCATAAATATATTCTTAAATTTTAACCAATTTAAATTGTCTAATTTTGCAGCAATTGTCTAATTTTGCATTTCCGAATGTTGACCTTTTCTTTAAAATAACTGGAAACCTAAGATAGATACGTAAAAATTACTAAGGTATCAAATTGTAGCTCTTTGAATTACAAACATTTTACTTTTTTTTAATTTACTGCATGACGGAAATTAAGTAAGATATAAACGTTTAAAACGCGTGTGTATAGACGTGCACTACCTTGTTTCAGCCCTTTAGACTCACCCCTTTAAAAAAGTAAGGGTTTTTTAAAGGGGTTTTTAGTATATAGGACCTTATAGCTCTTAAAAAAACCAACAAAATGTGTTTTTTTTTAAGAACTTTTTCACAAAAACTGAAGGAGTTATGCTTAAAAACCAATTTTTTGGAGCATTCAAAAAGCCCAAATACATTTTTTTGTAAATATCTTTTCATTTCAATTCCTTTTTTTTAATGTAATTGTACGTATTTTTTATTTTTATCCATTAAATATATTTTTTTATTAATGCATAATAGGGGTTACTTTTAAGGGTTGAATTACTTAAAAATGTATTATTTAACCTCTTTGAGTCAAGTTTTACTTGATTTAAATAAGTTTTAAAGGTTTCAGTAATAATGGGTACTTTTTACCCTAAAAAAAAAACGCTTATTGGCTAAGTGGACACTTTAAGGGTGAGTCGAACTTAATTCCAACTTTTTATGCGATTGGATCCATTTTTTCAAAAATCCGCGGTTGTGTACTATTTTTTGCATTGTCATATTGGAGGGGTGGATTTTTGAGGTTAAAAAAATATAAAATTAAATTAGTAATACTTTTGAGGAATCATATTTTTTAATTACAACTCTGTAACAATATGTTAATTTTTCTAGGGTAAATACTTGTTTTTAATTAAATCATAATAAGGGTTAATTTTTAAGGGTTAAGATATATTAAATATTGTTTTAAAGAATTAAATACTTATTTTTTAACATATTTCAGCCAAATTTTATGTGACTTAAGCTTTAATATGAAAGTTTTGAAGATTTTTGCAATAAGAGGTAGTTTTTACCCCTAAAAAAATAAAAAGCTACTTTTAGCATAATGGATATTTTGAAGAGAAGGGTAAGTTAAGCTTAATCCCAAATTTTCATGCAAACACTGTGATAATATATAAATACATTTTTTAAGGTAAGTAATTTTTTTAAAATTAAATCATAATACGGGTTCATTTTTAAGGACTGAAATATTTTAAATAATATTTCAAAGTAACAAAATACCACTTTTTCAATTTATTTGAGTCAAAGCCCTTTTGAAACGTTAAATTGTAGTATGGCTATGGTTTTGTTCTGATTATAGATATTATATAGATATTGGGAACCTCCTGCTGCTGTACGCATGTGTCCTTACAGAGATGTATTCGTTTATAACGACATAACTTTTTTCTTTGATTTTATCAAAAATTGTGCTGAAATACAATGTCTGCCTGTTTCGGTGCTTGAATAGCGTTGACGGAACTAAGGGATAAAATTGGTTAAACATCTGAAAACTTGGCACTTACGCTTACGGTACCTAGTGTTTAAGCTCCATATAAGCCATAATAAATAATTATTTTTTTAATTGAACTAAATTTTATACGAGATTAGCCTTATGTTGTCTAATTGGGGACTATTAAAAATTCTAGAAAAATGTAAAATACAAAATAATATTGTATATAAAAGACATTAAATAGTTAGGCTCTAAATTTATTTATTTATATTTAATACTTTTAGAATACTTTAAATAATATTTTTTTATAGGTGGACAGGTGATATAGTATTTTCATTTAGGTATGTAAAGAATATGCAACTTCCTGGCAGTTTTAAAATTTAAACTCTTTAAGGTTTTTATTAGTCGCTTATTCCAACCTTTATACAATTTAATATATTTACTTAAATAGCTTAAAGGTAGTTAGAGGGGGAATTTAAAATGTCCGTAAGGTATATTATTATGTGTTTGTTCAACTAGGTTCTACACATGCAATATAACCTAGCGATAAGACAAACGAAAATTTAAACTGTACTAAATAATATTCTTATCTTCATCTGACAGCGTCATAATGCAGAATTAACATTTTGGACAAAATAAAATTTCCTTTATGCAGGTTATTAAATGCGGAAAGAACCAAAAGTCTGAATTAATATAAATTTCTTAGCGTTGACACCCTTTCAGAGGTTTGCATTCAGTATTTATAAATGTAACCCTTTATAAATTTTCTAGCATGGCAAGCACTGCATCTCCGCGATATTAAATTTTAGTAATCTTTTACAAAATGCGGCATAAATAATTAACCAAGTTTTTCGTATAAATTTTATAGCACAAACATTTTATAATAGAAGAGATTTTTGTTGTGGAAAATGTAGACGAAGAGCAAACAATATTGTTTTCTCCATTGTAACCCAACACTTAAAAAAATCATTATACAGGTATCCAGGTATGGTCACGGTAGAGATTGGATCAAATAAGGTAACAACTATATAACTTTTTGCTCTATCCCCTTCCTTACCGAGCTATTAGCTCTTAAAGGTAACAATTAAAAATCGATTTTTTATTAATAACTTTTGAACGTATTTACGATCTAAATTTTTTGTGAATATTCTAGCAATAATTGTCTTTCTTAACTGCTATAAACATCCTTCGAAACCAGTAAAATAATCCGGACTTCAAATTTATAAAACTCAAATTTTGCAGTGCCATATTTAACATTTTGACCTTGACTGGTAGATTCCTGAGTTTTCTGAAGAAAAGGTATACTTTATCTTTATTGATAGGCCCTAGCGGTTTTCGCCTAAAAAGATTTAAAATCATTAAGATACTCGAGGGCTCTCGATAAGATATACCCTAAGCTCTCAATAATTTTAAGGACTCCTATGAATCTTATGTCAAAACTACTACCGAAGTCAATTAGCTGAAAATTATAAATTAAAAGTTAAAAAAAACTTAATTTATTTTAACAAAAAAAAAAAATAAATAAAATTAAACAATAAAACCATACAGCAAAGTAGAAACTTTACGAGTATGATTATTAGTAGAATAACAAAAAAAAACTGCTATGCGTAAATTTAACTAAGGGATGTGTTTAAAGTGAGCACCCTGTACACTGTATTACATATTTTCTTAATTTACTAAGACATGCTCTTTAAACTTGAAACAACATGTTAGGATTATTCCTTATTGCAGCGCAATTAAACATAATTATTTCTAATAAATATTGCTGTATGGTTTTATTGTTTTTTTTTTGTTAAAATAAATTAAGTTTTTTTTTTTAACTTTTAATTTATAATTTTCAGCTGAAAATTGACTTCTGGTAGTAGATTTTAACGTAAGATTCATAGGGAGTCCTAAATAAACCTTATTGAGCCCCAGGGTATCTTATCGAGGGCCCTCAGTATCCTTAATGATTTTAATGATTTTATAAAACCGTATCTTCAATAGGATAAAGTATACCTTTTTCCAAAAAAACTCGGGATCTACAGTAAGTCAGAAGTTAAAAAATGAAAAACTGCAAAAATTTTGAGTTTTACAAATTTGATAGTCCGGATGTATCTTTTGATGGTTTCGGAATGTTTATACAGTTAATCAAGACAATTATTAGCTAGACCAATCAACAAAAGAAAATTCAGATCGTACAAGCAAAAGTTAATAATAAAATCGATTTTAACTGTTACCTTTAAGACTAATAGCTGGAAAAGATGGGGCATAAAGCAAAAAGTTATATAAGTTGTCTTGATTTGATCCAATCTACATAATCAAACTTTGGACCATACCTTTGGGACCTTTATTTTAAAAGAAATGGGTTATATTTGGTTAAGTATTTATTAAACTCGAGATATTCACCATTTCTTACATAGGTAAAAATTTAAAAAATCTCATTCATTGATCCATCAACAAAATATTTTTTAAAGCAACAAAATATTGAACATTTTGTTTTAATTTTGCCTTTTAATGTCATGCAGATATACGATTTTGATATAGTTCTTAGGGCTAAAGAAAACTAACTCATTTAAATAGTTAGTTTGCTATTACAATAATTGAATTATTTCACTACGTTCTCTGCTCTCTGCACCAAGCACCAAAACAGGCAGATATTGCATTTCGCGCCACCTTTAAGTCAATGTGGTAGTAAAACCACGGTCGTTTTACAAATAACAATACCCTTAACTACCTTTATTAACGTCTGGGTATTGTCATTCAGACGGGACTTATAGTTTGACGTGGGTTTTAAACCACACCCAACGGCATGCGGTATTTAATGGCAGTCAACCGTCGGTAGACATAGCATCATCAAAAGATTGTTTTTTATTCGCTGGCTTTTCTTAGCAATAAATTGTTCTAAATCAGGCATGAAAAAGCGCGTCAGTAAAAATATACGGTGTAAAAAATGGCTGAAACAAAGAATGCATTTTCCAATTTTTTTAATCATAATATTTATTTTAGATTAATAAGTGGCAATAAACTCTTTTTAAAATTCTCTAGACATTTATTACAATCTTGCAATTAATAAATAAAGCGCAGAGTGCAACGGTCGGCGTAAAAAATATCAAAAATCGACACACACTTACTTGACTTATGTCATTATGACACTTAGTTGACCTGTACAGATTTGGCTTGCAGAGGATTATTAAAGGATTTTTCATTCTAAATTCGTCAGCCTACACAGCCAATAAAACGGAGATTATCTCACACACACAAACACACACACTCCCTAAGGCCGGACCGGCGCAGTTTTTCTCTGAGAGTTTTCTGAATGTATGTGGATACCTCAAAGCAATGCTATTGGGTAGTGAAACAATAGGTTTTTAAACGTCATTAGGTTGGTAATTATAGTTTTTTTAAGTCTTTTTAAATCTTACCCATTACAAAATTAAATCTCCATAAAAGATCTGTAATTTTTATGTATAGAGTGTCCCATTTTCGACACTTATAGGTCATCTCTGTAACTGTTAGTGCTATTAATAAAAATATAACATCATGTGCACCTTTTGGTTCAAACTTAAAATGGAAAATTAAAATTTAAAAATTTTTACCCACAAGGGGTTTTTCAGTAATTTAGATCGAAAAATGCAAAAAAAATTTTTTTTCTTTTTGTAATCTGATATGTATAAAATCTTACTTAAGCAATTTTTCGAAATTCCAATTCTTTTGGCTAAAATCATCTTGAACGAAAAGAATAGGCCGGACAGTAGAGAGCAAATATACAGAATGTATCCCCCCTCCTTCCCATACCCCCCTACTCCTTTCCCAAGCCCCCCCTTGACCTTGATTGGGCACGTGTGCGATACGTCATATAACCTTGAATGCAGATTCTACCCCACTCAAGCCCCGCCCCTTGACCTGATTGGGACGTGTGCGATACGTCATATAACCTTGAATACAGATGTGCCCCCACTCCAAGCCCCGCCCCTTGATCTTGATTGGGCACGTGTGCGATACGTCATATAACCTTGAATGGCCAGATGTGCATACGAGAGGCTGCTTCGCCCAGACGGTACCGATGTTGCGACAAGTGTTTGACCTTGTCCTTGGCCCCATATTATGGGGGTGGTATGGATAATAATATAAGCAGGTATTCATTATTAGGAAAGACATTTGTGTACCAAGCATCTGTTGTGGTTTTATTTATAAATATTATCAAAAACTCTTTATTTAAAAAGATATTAGCTGTCAGTTAATTTTAAACTTGTATCTTTATTTTGTAATATCTAAAAAAATACGTTATACAGGTTGAAAATTATACTTAAATCGGAAAATTCAGAATTTTTTTTACCCTATGCAGGATTTTACACAAAACTGTGACGAAAGGTTGCTTTGGGACATTTACGAGGGAAAAAATGCATAAATGACGATAAAATTAGCTAAAAAAATTGAAAATGATGAAAGTCATATTCAATCTTTGGAAAAAAGATTAAAAGATTTAGTTGATTCTTCTAAAACTTCTAAAATAAGGTTGTAAATGATTTATTGCTTTTAAATAAAAAAACAATTTTACTATAATATGTGTTTTATTTAAAAAAAAAAAAAAAAACTACCTTTCTACAATAATAATAATAATAATAATAATAATAATAATAATAATAATAATAATAATAATAATAATAATAATAATAGCAGCGAGGAGGAAAAAGAGGAATCAATGGTTGCAAAGAAAATCTCCTTATCGATAGATGCATTACACAAGACTCAATCCAATACAAACGCAACCTTAATATGGCGTGGATTGACTACAAAAAAGCGTTTGACACAACATCTCACGAATTACTGTTGCATCTGCTTAAAGATCTTAAGGTTCCTCTTAACCTAATCCGATGCATTGAGCGACTGATGTCACTTTGGAAATCAAAGTTCTCTATAACATCTGAAGCACAAAAAGTTATTACCGAACCCATTACGTTTAAAAGGGGCGTATTTCAGGGTGACTCACTCAGTCCTTTGCTATTTTGTATTTCGCTGCTTCCCGTATCCGTGTCTCTTCGAAAGACACGCGGATATTGCTGTGGACCACCTGGAAGACGTGAGCATAAGGTAACCCATCTGTATTATATGGATGACCTAAAACTGTACGCAACTAGCGAGCGAGACCTACAACAGTCTCTTAAAGTGGTTCACGAATACACCAGAGATGTTGGAATGGAGTTCGGCCTCGACAAGTGTGCAAAACTTAAGCTAAATAAAGGACGGTTCGGAAACGATTTAGAAGCTGACCAGCTTGCCGATAGCGCGCTACTTCGCCCTCTACAAAACAACGAGAATTATCGATATTTAGAATCGACCAAAACCGGACTCAAGATGTTAGAGCTGTGAAGACCGAGCTTAGAGGCAATTACAGGCGACGTTTACGGAGAATTTGGGAATCCGAATTATCCGAATAAATAAGGTCCTTGCTACCAACATGCTAGCAGTGCCTGTATTGCTTTACTCTTTTGGAGTGGTTAAGTGGACGCGAGAGGAACTGCGCGAGCTGGACGTCAGCACACGAAAAATGATGCATCTTCACCGTAGCATCCACCCGCGCTCATCAACATCCCGTATTTACCTCCCACGCCACCAGGGAGGTCGTGGCCTTTAAGCTTAGAATGTATGCACGATCGACTGGTTTTGAGTCTTGCTTGTCAAGTTGCCAATAGTACTGATCCGCTGATGCAACCAGTAAGAGCACACGAAACAGCTAATGTTGGGGCGTTTCTATTTAAGGCAGCGGAGCGAGCAGCGGAAAAATTCGGTCTCAGATTTGCAACAGATCCAAACGACGACCAGTCACTTGTAAGGCTTGAGTCTAAAGCCGTAAGAACTGCAGTTAAAAGAGCAGAACAGCAGATGCTTTTAGAAGATCACATTAATAGGCCGCAACACGGAGTATTTTACCGAAACATAGAAAGACTCAATCTATCTCGAAACCTCACGTTTGGGTTTTTGAAATCTGCTGAGCTCAAGTCTGAGACCGAGGGTTTCCTACTAGCATGCCAGGATGGGGTGATAAACACGTTGGTATACCGAAGCCAGTTTTCTAACATTCCTGATACTGCTTGTCGAGCTTGTCGACAGCAACCCGAAACACTAATGCACTTATTGTCAGCCTGTCCAGTGCATGCCGTAAGTGGTTACATCCACCGACATAACGATGCGCTTCGGGTACTTTATTATCACCTCAGACATTATTACGGCATTGACGAAACAGCAATTTTGCCATTTGCTCCCCGCGATATCGAGGCAGTAGTGGAAAATGACAACTGTCGCATATATTGGAATTATGCATTCCCAACTACGCATCAAATTCGCGCCAATAAACCTGATATCGTTCTCCTTGATAAAAGGAATAACTATATGTATGTGATTGAGTTCTTCCGCCCCAGCGGAAACTAACATCGATATAAAGGAACGGGAGAAACGAGCCAAATATCAGGATCTACTTGGCGAACTTCGGGGGCTCTATCCGGAGTATAACGTGCGATTGGTTGTCCTGATTGTCGGCGTTTTGGGGGCATAAAGGAAAGTGTGTTGGGGAGCTGAAGTGTATTCCCGCATGTCAACATTCACCCGAACAACTGGTGATGAAAATGCAGAAATCTGTTGTCCTTGGGTCCCTTCGTTTACTGAGGCAAATGAATTTGGCCGAAGATCACTGACCGAGCGGACGCGAGGAGTGGTCTTCGATACGGATGGCCTTCCGCATGACGCCCTATGGGGTCGGAGCCATAGGATACGTCATGTCGGATCTTTCGAAATAATAATAGATTACAATTATTAAAATTATACAATATCTGTGGCATCTATCCAAGAGTTATGTTGACTGGGGAATCCCAACCATTTTACAAACACTTGATTCTTTTGGTTTTTTTTACGTTTACGAAGTACTTTTTCTACCAAATAAATATCCGGACTTTTTGTCTTCTGTAGTTCAGCTTCGTAAAAGCTCCCCATAATTGGTTGACCATCTGTGTACACCCTTTCTAAATTGAAAATTATACTTAAATCGGAAAATTTAGAATTTTTTTATCCTAACACCAAACTGTGACGTGTTTATTAGGTTTTTAGAACTGATTTCTAAAAATTTGAAAAAGATATTGTTAACTTCGATATTATAAAATTAGCTAAAAAAATTGAAAATGATGAAAGTCATATTCAATCTTTGGAAAAAAGATTAAAAGATTTAGTTGATTCTTCTAAAACTTCTAAAATAAGGTTGTAAATGATTTATTGCTTTTAAATAAAAAAACAATTTTACTATAATATGTGTTTTATTTAAAAAAACTACCTTTCTACAATAATAATAATAATAATAATAATAATAATAATAAATAATAATAGATTACAATTATTAAAATTATACAATATCTGGCATCTATCAAGAGTTATGTTGACTGGGAATCCAACCATTTTACAAACACTGATTCTTTTGTTTTTACGTTTACGAATACTTTTTCTACCAAATAAATATCCGGACTTTTTTCTTTAATATTCAGCTTCTAAAAGCTCCCCATAATTGGTTGACCATCTGTGGACTCCAAAAGATACGTTGGTGGATTTGTTAAATTCACTTTCACCACTTTGAATAGCTCTGTCGACCATGATGGATATATCCTTTGTCAAATATACTTCTATATTTGCTTATACGAACCACATCTCCTAAGCGAAATTTAAACTTTTTGGTTTAACTTTAATATTATTATTATATGATTAATCTTGGTATGGTTTTACATCAATCGGTCGCATCCAGTAGTGCGATGTTTGGCACTATTGTAAGTTTTTGTAATGAATTTTAAAATATGTATCCATTTATAAGACCCCTTATTGAAAATTGTTTATATAAATATTTTTCAATGTTCTTATGACTCTTTCAACAATTGCTGCTTTTAGTGCTATATGTTGATAATGATTAATGTTACTTTTTCATAAGAAAACTTAAAATGGTATAAGAGTAAAGTGCATTTATTTGATAAGATATGGAAATAAGTTACTGGGAAAAGTTGTTCAAAATTAAAAGTTAGTTCTTATACCAATTTTTGAAAAATCGGTCCACTTTTATTTATTTGTAATTAAATTTCTTTAATATCAATTTAAATTTTATTATCAATTTTGTCAAATTTTTGTGTTACGTAAACATTTAAAGCTGATTACTGGCTAATGAATTATAACAAAGTTAATAAAGTTTACTATCAACGCCTACTAGTACAATAATGAGTTGTTATTGGAATTAGTTAATTAATATTAAAATAATTTTTATCACAAGTTAATAAAAGTAGGCCAATTTTTTTGAAAATTGATATAAGAAACTATCTTTCACTTTTGAACAACTTTTCCTAGTAACTTATTTCCATATCTCTCAAATAAATGCACTTTACTCTTGAACCATTTAAAATATTTTCAATTTCTGAGTCCGCGTATAAAATTTGTTAAATGTTTTTATCCCAATGTAACTTTAAAAATTAGCAATTTTTTAAGAATCGTTGTTTTTTTGATAAAATTAAAATAAAGAAGTTTTTTACTATTCAACGCCTTTCCGTGGACATACTGGTGTGTCCACGAAAAGGTGTTGAGTAAGAAAAACTTCTTTATTTTTAATTTTATCGAAAAAAGTTACTAAGATAAAAAAATTTGCTACTTCTTAGAGTAAGATTGGGATAAAAATATTTAACATATTTTATACGCGGTGTTTAGAAAATTGAAAAAACTTAAAATGGTACAAGAGTAAAGTGCATTTATTTGCAAAGGTATGGAAATAAGTTACAAGAAAAAGTTGTTTAAACGTAAAAGGTAGTCTTTAATACCAATTTTTTAAAAAATCGGTCCACTTTTATTTATTTGTAATTAAAATTTCATTATCAATTAACTAATTTAAAATTTTTGTACTAGTAGGCGTTGATAGTGACAAGCTTTATTGACACTTGGCTTTTATAATTCATTAGCCGCAGTATCGTCAGCTTTAAATGTTACTTAACAGCAAAAAATTTGATTAGAAATGATTGTATAGTTTAATATTGATAAGATACACCCTTTCTAAATTAAATTATTTTTTTTAAATGAACTCTTTCAAAGCCATGCGAAATATTTTAACATATATTTTTTATTTTAATAATATGCCCTTAATACATAATCATAGAAAAACTATTTACAATTTTTTTCATATTTTTGGTTAAACCTAAACTTACAAAACAGCTTAAATTTTTTCAATATTCAACAAATCTATAACAATAGCTCTTAAATCAAAATTCTAAGCCTGTGTTTACACAATATATATATATATATATATATATATATATATATATATATATATATATATATATATATATATATATATATATATATATATATATATATATATATATATATATATATATATATATATATATATATATATATATTATATATAATAAAAATATTATTTTTATTTTGAATTTATAAAATTTTGCTACTTCTAAAGTAAGATTGGGATGGAAACATTTAACATATTTTATACGGGTGTTCAGAAAACTGAAAAAACTTTATATGGTACAAGAGTAAAGTGCATTTATTTAAGAAGATATGGAAATAAGTTACTAGGAAAAGTTGTTCAAAATTAAAAGATAGTCTCTAATACCAATATTTGAAAAAATCGGCCTACTTTTATTTTTTGTTATTAAATTTATTTTAATATCGATTTAAATTTTTAATATCAATTTATTATCAAATTTTTTGCTGTTAAGTAAGCATTTAAAGCTGACGATACTGCGGCTAATGAATTATAAAAGCAAAGTATCAATAAAGCTTGTCACTATCAACGCCTACTAGTACAAAAATTTGGAATTAGTTAATTGATAATAAAATTTTAATCAGAAATAAATAAAAGTGGGCCGATTTTCATTGAAAATTGGATTGAGACTACCTATTTACATTCAATAATTTCCTGTAACTTATTTCCATATTCTTCACAAATATAATCATTTACTCTTGTACCATTAATTTTTTCAATTTTCTGAACACCTATAAAATATGTTAAATGTTTCCATCCCAATCTTACTATATAAAATAGAAAATTTTTTATCAAGAGTACTTTTTTTCGATAAAATCAAATAAATAAAAAAGTTTTTTCTTTCAACACTTTTTCCATAATATTATATATATATATATATATATATATATATATATATATATATATATATATATATATATATATATATATATATATATATATATATATATATATATATATATATATATATATATATATATATATATATACTCTTACAAACTTATACTACATTAATATAAAACTGATTTAAAAATAAAAAAAGCTTTAAATCATCCAACACCATCTTTTTCAATAGGCTTTTATCGCGTTAACTTTCGAACCTCGTGGGGCCGTTAAAACTTTTTTTTAAAGCAGGGGCAGGCCGCACGACTACGTCACTTAACACACAAACTTTGTTTTTCTTTACTTCTTCTTTTTTCGTTCCGTAGTTAATCGGAAACGCGCACAAAATTTGATCCATTGCTGTTGACACTTTTTGGCTCTCCGTAGGCTCATTAACCATTTCTGCTATTGGGATGTTCATTAAAGCCACTCCTCCAAATGGTCCTGCATTGAATTGATTCCAAACAAGGCAAAAAATATCTTCTTGTCTCATTAAGCAATTAGTTTACACCAGTCATTTAGCAATGAGTTTTAAATGGAGTAGTTGAATATGATTGAACCAGCCTAAAAACACATAAAATACTAGTTAAGAAAGACAAACAATTTAAACTTGGTGTTAAAAGAGAGAGAGAGATAGAAAATTTTATGAGATATTTTTTGTAGAGAATTCAACTTCTTATACCTTTTCTTTCAAACAGTTTTTTTAATAATAATAATAAATATCAATATATATATATATATATATATATATATATATATATATATATATATATATATATATATATATATATATATATATATATATATATATATATATATATATATATATATATATATATATATATATATATATATATATGTGATTAATATAATCAGATTTTAGATAATTTTTGCTAATATTAGGGTAATAAAAGCATATTTACCTCCATCGTTGAATCGCACGGTCCATCATTGCGATAATAAGAAAAATTTCCATCACCGCTTGATTCAACATACGGACACTGAAGGTTGCTATGTGTGTTGCAGTTATGAAAATTGTTTATGTTGTCACCATAAACTGGATCGTCAAAAATGTTGTTATCTGCAAATGGGTCTGGTTCGTCAAAAAATGGATCTGGTTCATCAAAATTTTCGTCATCATCATCAAATGGGTCCGATTCGTCAAAAATCTCAACTAAATTGTCGTCTCCTCCCATATTGACTGGTTCATCCAAGATTTCGAAATCACCACCGCGGTGGGGCCAGTTACCCGCGTCTACTGTTTCATCTGAATACACAGAATTTCGACTCTCTGGTCGTTCAATAATTTCATCTATTTGAAACTGCATTTTTAAAAAAAATAATTAAAACCTGTAACTTTTTAAAATTAACACGCACACAAACTGGCTACAAAAATGTAACGCGAATAAGGTTTGGGTTAAACTGATTTCTGTTCTTTGTACTAAAACTCGAGGCCACACCTCATTGTTTGAGTGGTGGGTGGTGGTAACGCCTTTCAATGCTTTTTCCTTTGTGGTGGTGGTGACTTTCGAAACCCTTCGAGATAGGCAAAAAATAAAAATACATTTGTGAGCTATTATTTTTTCTTTAATAAATACAAATTTATGTGTCGACATTCGATGCACCTGCCAAGAATAAATTCCTTTTTGTGTGAGGACGTTTAATTTTGCTATTTCACCTAGACCGTAACCGATGTCTTTTGAATTTTATTTCTTTGTTCGCCATCGAAAAAAATTTCTATAAATATTATTATTTAACATATTTCGTCCCAACAATTAGGACAGGTGTGCCTTCTACTATATTTTGATTCTAATTTTTTAAAAATGCTTTAATATTTTAGAAATGACAATAAATTGAAGTTATTACTTTTGCCCTACTAGTACAAAAATTTGGAATTAGTTAATTGATAATGAAATTTTAATTTGAAATAAATAAAAGTGGACCAATTTTTTCGACAATTGGTATTAGAAACTACCTTTTAGGTTTGAACAACTTTTTCCAGTAACTTATTTCCATATCTTTGCAAATAAATGCACTTTACTCTTGTACCATTTTCAGTAATTTTCAACCTGTATAACTTATTTTTAGATTTTACAATATAAAGATACAAGTTTAAAATTAACTGACAGCTGATATCTTTTTATAAATAAAGCAACAATTTACGGTCAAACCTTACACTTTTGGGGTGAAATTTAAAAATATAAAAGTAGACCGATTTTTCGAAAATTGGTATTAGAGACTACCTTTAAATTTTGATTTTGAACTTTTTCTTGTAACTTATTTCCATATCTTCTCAAATAAATGCACTTTACTCATGTACCATTTTAAGATTTTTTAATTTTCTGAACACCGTGTATAAAATATGTTAAATGTTTCTATCCCAATCTTACTTTTAGAAGAAGCAAAAATTTTTACCAAGAGTACCTTTTTTTTGATAAAATCAAAAATAAAAAAGTTTTTTCTCTTCAACACTTTTTCCGTGGACATACTACATATACAGGGTTGTGATTTAATAACGGATAAATTCAATAAAAGGGGTATTTCTTTTTGAAAAATCCTTGGACACGTCGATTTTATTTTTGGATCGGGCATATTTTGACATCAAATGTAGATATACAGGGTGTCGCAAGAAAGTATGACAGGAAAAATATTTTTTCTTAAATGGAACCCACTGTATATTTTTGCATTTTTGGATTCTCCCGAAAATAGTTTTTATGTAAAATGTATAATTATTTTTTAAATGCATCAATATTAAAGCTATGCTGAATATTTTTGCCTTATAACAATTTTTCATAAAATAAACGAGAAAGCTTTAAATTACATATAAAAAAATATATATATTTTTATTATTTTTCTTAGGTACAAAAATATTTATTGTTAGGATAACATACAAATTAAAATCGGTAAAATATTAAAATAGGTATGCTTATTACTTTTGTCCCTTAACATTTTTTCGTAAAAAGAACGAAAAAACCTTAAATTAAATTATTACGTTGAATATCCAATTTCGGGAAGATATCACCTGCGACTGTTGTGCGGAGAAGTTGTGCTTTTTCACACTTCAAAGGGCGTGTCTGGTTTGTCAAAAAGCCTCCCTCCCCGAAACCACGAAATAAATATCCGTCCTTTTCAGGACGACAGAATTTTTTGAAAGTAGTTTAGTTTACAAAGCCTATTTTAGGATGGGATGTTTGTTACATAAAAAACAACCCTTAGTGAGTAGATATGTAGAAGCCATGACCAGTCATTTTTTTACCTTGAATCTATCCCTTTTTTTATTTCTGTCCTTGAATTTACCCCCTCTTTTTTCCTCCGTATAGTGTTTGACCTTCTGTGCTCTTTCTCCCCACCCATTTTCAGAATTTGTCCATGAAACTGAGTATAAATATATGTATCTTTAATTCTTGATTCATAAGTCCATCTTCAACCTGATTAAATATATCTTTTTGACATATTTTGTCTTTTAAGTCGAAATGGAAGGTAAAGTTGTTGCGGTTGTTCGGCCTTTTTCGATTGATGGAAAACAAATGTGTGTGAAATGTGAACATTTTGAAAAAATAGTTGGGATGATGGGGTTTTGTGAGTGGTGTGACAACTATCACAGACAATGCCAATTAAGAGGATTGACAGCCGGGGAAGGTTTGCGAATGACAGCGAACCAGTCGCCTATCACTGTCAGTTCCAGCCCGCCAGGATCTCGGCCACCAACACCAACTGCTGACCAATTGTGGGCATCATCCCAACCTATGAGCGATGAAGAAGGTGTGGTAGAAAGAACTTCGTCGCGATCTAGTTTATCACCACCTGCACCAACACTCGATACGTCCGATGAAGAGGATTTCTACGGAGGCGAAAACGATGATATGGATGATGTCGATGAAGAAAGAGGTTTTCGGGCTATTTCGCTTACTCGTGCCGAATATCGTCAGTTCGGGTATGGTGAATAATTAATTAATTAATTATTTATTTAAGTTAAACCAACTTATAACTTGTGCATTAGGCCTTCGGGGGAGAGCACGTAAAAAAAACGCGCCGAGAAGTCTAGGTCCTAACAACTGTTGTGTGAAAACGGTATATAATATTTATATATTGTTAAGTCCGACATTGTTTAACCTGGTGTGGAAACGACTTCAAATTAAATAAAAACCACATACAAAAAGTTTAATAAACATGTTTACGTCTCATTTTTAGATTAAGAAAATATGATCATATTTTTTTACTTTTAAGGAACTGAACTGACTAAAATTGAACAATCGTAGAATTTTACAATTAGGTAATTTTTTGATAAAAGTTTTAAAAATCTCGCTGCCATGTTTCAAAGGTTATTTACTTACAATGCAATTAGGATTTATAACTCTTTACCTGATAAACTTGTTTTACTTGATAAATGTAAATTTAAATTATGTTTTAAAAACTATTTGCTTAACCTCAAACTTTCACATAATTATAATTTTCTCATGTATTGATAGTTTATCCCAATTTTTCCTTTCTTTTTTCGAATGATTGCGGTGAGAACAGTGTGTATTCAGTTAATTGTGTCTGGAAATTTGGTATATTTTCTATATTGTCTTCAAAGAGGAATGTGCATGTTTATTAATTGTATTTTTTCTTAAAAAGTTATTTGCTTATCTTTTGTTCACAGTGGTGCAAGGTTCAGTAGAGTAACCTCTTTGGCTAGACTGCGCCTTGTATCCACCGTCACTTTTAATTAAGTTTGTAAAAAAAGAATCGGTTTTTTTTATAAATAAAAGATATGTATTATATTATTATTATTACTGTTATTATTATAGTTATTATATTTTTTGACACTGTGCAACTCTTGAAGTATATGATTATCGCAGTGCGCTATTGGTTTCTATCAATGTAATTATTAGCATAATTAACTACTAATTGTACATCCCTTATGAGAATGTTTTCAAAAATATAAATATTTGCCGTAATCTAGCGAAAGTTATTCAGTTGTGAAATCTGTAATTTTCGCTAGAATAACTCATATAAAATGCAAAACCTGCATATTTATTCTAATGCGCTATTAGTCCAGAAAACGAAGCTAAAAAAATTGCAAAATTTGGCAATTTTTTAAAAATGTATGGATTTGCATGAAAATTTGGGATTTAGCTTAACTTATCCTCCTCTTCAAGATCTATATTAGGCCGATGGGAGCTCTTTATTTTTTAGGGGTAAAAACTACCCTTTATTGCTAAGAAATATAAAACTATACATTAAAGCTTAAGTTGAGTAAAATTTGACTCAAATAAGTTGAAAAAGTAGTATTTTGTTTCTTTAAAACATAATTTGAAATATTTTAGCCCTTAAAAATCAACCCATATGATGACTTAAAAAATATTTACCCTAAAAAATTTATAATCACAGTGTTTTGCATGATGATTTGGAATTAACTTAACATACCCTCCTATTCAAAATCTTTATTATGCTAAAGAACGCTTTTTATATTTTAGGGGTGAAAACTACCCCCTAATGCAAAAAGCTTCAAAACTTTCATATTAAAGCTTAAGTCATATCAAATTAGGCAAAAATAAATTGAAAAATAGGTATTTAATTCTTTGAAACACTATTTAATATATTTCAACCCTTAAAAATCAACTCTTATTGAAATTTAATTAAAAAAATTGTTTACCCTAGAAAAATCAACATATTGTCACAGAGTTGTAATTAAAAAAATGTGACTGCTCAAAAGCATTAATTATTTAATTAGGTAATTTTTTAATTCTCAAAAATACAGCTGTTGCAAAATTACAATGCAAAAAATAGTACAAAACTGCTAATTTTTTAAAAAATGCATGAAATCGTTTTTTGACATGCTCCAAAAAATTGTTTTTTTTTTAAGCATAATTCCTTCAGTTTTTGTAATAAAAAGTTCTTTAAAACACCATTTTGTTGGTTTTTTCAAAAGCTATAAGGTCCTATATAATAAAATTGTTTTAAACCCATACTTTTTAAAGTATGTGAGTTAAAAGGGCTGAAACAAGGTAGTGATCGTCTACAAACATGCGCTTTTACCGATTATATCTCACCTAATTTTCGTCAGACAGTAAATTTAAAAAAAAGGAAAATATGTGTATTTCAAAAAGTTACTGTATGATAGCTTAGTAATTTTTACGTCTCTTCCTTAGTTTTTGAGTTATTTTTAAGAAAAGTTAATTTTTTTATTAAAATTCTCAAATTTGATTTTTACTTGCAGCTCCATTTTTTCAAAACTAAGCAATTTAATAAAAAAGGGCTACGACTTATTTTAACTAGGGTGGTAACTAGGGAGTTGTTTTCGAAGATTTTTACACTAAAAAATGTTGGTCTAACCTTATTTTAATCGTAACTCATCTTTTTTTAATGCTTCAAAAAAGTTAAAATTAAGTTTTCTTCAAAAAATACCTAGATTTTGCGTTATTTGCTTTTGAAACTCTGAAATTTTGTGTTTGATGAATAATAGCTAACCTTCAACAAATCACAACTTGGTTTGTATTGGTCCCACAACAATTACAAAAAAAAACATCTTATTTGTTTTTTTTTAAACTACAATTTTGTTATTAACAGTTTTTGACAAAATGCATACTTATCGAGTTATTTGCAAAAAACGATTAAAAACGTTGATTTTATCGACGAAAAACTCCGACTTTCGATGGCGAATAACTTGAAAAGGAAGCATTTTAGAAAAAAAATCATGGAACATTTTTTGCTTAGAAATCGTTTTTCTATTGATTCCTGTGGTCAAAATATAAAAAATTTTCACCCCTGAGATGATTTGTAAGCACCAAAAGGCACCCTTCGGCATGATATAGATTTTGATACTTGGACTGTCCCCTACCTACTGTCAAAATTTCAAGTCAATGGTTCATTTCCTGGACCTTTAAAAATTATATTTTTAAGACATAATTTATATCAGAAAAATCCAGCAATTGCTTTTCTTAATATTTTAAGCAAATTAAGTAAATAAGGAAATATGCAAAAACTTGGGTGTTTTTTTTTGTTTGTGCATTAAATTTGGATAACCACGTTTTTATTGTTGCTTTATTTATAAAAAGATATCGGCTGTCAGTTAATTTTAAACTTGTATCTTTATATTGTAAAATCTAAAAAATAAGTTATACAGGTTGAAAATTATACTTAAATGGGAAAATTTAGATTTTTTTTTTATCCTGCCTGCATTTTGCTTGATATTTTTTTTTTTTTTTTTTTAAAGTATGTAAATAAAATTGTAAGTATGTAAATAACATTTTTTATTTCTTTTTAGCTTAGTAACAGTATATTGTTTAATAATAATAAATAAATAAATAAATAAAACTCTGTTTAGTATAATATGCGTTTATTTTAATGATACTCTTAACCAAAATATAAAAATAGCTATACTACATTAATACAAAAATTTAAATTTCACCCCAAAAGTGTCAGGTTTGACCGTAAATTGTTGCTTTATTTATAAAAAGATATCAGCTGTCAGTTAATTTTAAACTTGTATCTTTATATTGTAAAATCTAAAAAATAAGTTATACAGGTTGAAAATTATACTTAAATGTGAAAATTTAGATTTTTTTTTATCCTGCCTGCATTTTGCTTGATATTTTGTTTTTTTTTTTTTAAAGTATGTAAATAAAATTGTAAGTATGTAAATAACATTTTTTTATTTCTTTTTAGCTTAGTAGCAGTATATTGTTTAATAATAATAAATAAATAAATAAATAAAACTCTGTTTAGTATAATATGCGTTTATTTTAATGATACTCTTAACCAAAATATAAAAAATAGCTATACTACATTAATACAAAAATAATTTAAAAAACAATAAAAGTCTTAAATTACCTAAATTACTTTTATTAGATGAATTTATTTGTTATAGGTGTTAATTTTAAAAAGTTACTTGCCAATATCTAATATTACATAATAAAAAAAACTTTAGCATACTTTCGAAATCGTAATCCACCGACCGTTAATTTTTTCAAGAAAAACTACTTTCGATGCACGTGTTTATGACACTTGGGTGGTCTTTTTTTCACAAATGGTGGTACAAAGCATACACAATAGTGGGTAAACTAATGTCTTACAAATAATTATTAAAAAATTTAACAAAAAAAGTGATTAAGTTTAAATTAAAATATATATATATATATATATATATATATATATATATATATATATATATATATATATATATATATATATATATATATATATATATATATATATATATATATATATATATATATATATATATATATATATATATATATATATATATATATATATATATATATATATATATATATATATATATATATATATATATATATATTATATATTTATATTTTTTTGGTCCGTTATTGCTCGAACTATTCATATATAGACCACTTTTCAATAAATTATTTGTCAAATTGACCATTTAGTAAAACTTATTAATTTTATGGTCAAACTACTGAAAATTTATTTGGCAGATATTAGCGGGAAACCCACCGAGATTCGGATGGACATATTTTATCTTCGTCTCGTCCATGCTATCCACACTATTTATTCATATTTTAGTTTAATTCGTGACGTAAAATAACATTGAAAACTTATTCATTTTATGGTCAAAATGAATAAATTATATTGGTAAAGTCTAATGAAAAAAAAACGCATACCTGCCTACCCCACCCCACCTACAAAAACAGACCTAGCAAACTTTTTAAAAATCAATATATTTTTAACAAAACGGTAAAAAATTAGGCAAAAATTACTACAAAAGCATTACGAGTAAAAACATATTTATTTTAACTAAAGACCAGCTTGTTCAAAATGCAAAAGTCAAATACAAATTTAGGGTTTTGTATGATTCAATACAGGTAAATAGGTAAATAAACACTTCTTTTGTAACTGAGCGATGGCGGTATAAATTGATAAAGGGAGCAATAAATAATACAACACAAAAATGACATAATGCAGACCCAACTTTACTGTGAAAAGAATTTTTATGCTTCAAAAAGGCCAAAATACGGTCAACTGAACATTTTAAATGGCCCATTCGTTTACACAATAAAACAAATAGAAGCACCTGTAAAATACGAATGGTTCGAATGGAGGGTAAAAAATCATGCATTCCCACACTGTCCAAATATATGAATTGAATGAAATTGATAAAGGGTGCAATAAATAATACAACACAAAAATGACATAATGCAGGCCCAACTTTACTGTGAAAAGAATTTTTATGCTTCAAAAAGGCCAAAATACGGTCAACTGAACATTTTAAATGGCCCATTCGTTCTACATTTTAATAAGCTATTTGTACCATGAAATTACAAGCGTCACTGATAAAACAAGTAATTAAACATTTGCCTATTATTAATTAATATATTCATTTAATATATAAGTGTGGGCAAAGCTTTATAGATTTACACACACTAGTGATGTAAGAATACGTATCCAAATTTTCGTTGAATCCGAATATTAAACGGATCCGTATATTCCGGAATCAGTCCGTAAATTCGAATACGTATTCGGTATCGAAACGGGAGCGGATGAATTCTTCCAACTGCCGGTTGATCGGCATCGACGCGGGCTCGAATATGCGATCGGATCCGTAATCGTTACGAGCTGTCTTATAAAGATTTTTCCATTTGTCCCTGGATGGCGCTGCCCTTAATTAAAGCACTTTGGGCATACGTAAAAAACTTATTTTTTTAAATAAATACTTATTTTTTAATGCGAAAAAATAAGCGCTAATAATTTCGTCACTCCTCACGGAAACGTAAATGTTGCGCGAACTTTCTTTTTATATGCTAGATAATAAAACAAAAAAAAATAGAATCAACTTTATCCGCGTTACTTTTAGTAAGACTTGACCTTCAAGCAAAAAACAGTATTGTTTACCTTTCGAGTTTAACGTAACCCATTTTAAAAAATTCAAAACTTATAAATTAAAATTGCAGGGAAGGAAAAAAGGTTACCTCAGAAAGTTATATTTTTTACATTTGACTTGCAGAGCTGTTGTTTTATATTCTTTGTTCCTATGTTGAAACGAATATTTGTTTCTATGTTGGCTTGCTATAACTATTAATAAAATAATAAAATTAAGTATACTGTTATATATTTTTAACCGTAACCTATTATTTACCTCATCGCCGTTTAGTTTATTTTATATATTTTTTTAACAGAACAAACATTTTGATAGGCATAGCGAAAATAGAGAAATTTTTTGTAACATAAAGCGGAATTTGAAGCAGCTACGCCAACCCTGTTGATTACAATTGTCTTTGAATTCGTATCCTTTCCTCTGCGCGACTCCGCGCTCTATATTTACGGTTGCCTATGTTATAAGGACTTCTTATGGATACGTATTCACATAGAATCCGAATCTCTCTTGATTCCGAATACGTATAATCCGAATATCAAAAGGATACGGAAATTTACATCACTAACACACACATATATATTATTGTAAACCTAGTTGCCTATAGGCCAGGCCTTAGTTCATTATTGATTTTTTCCCATCTAGTGCCCTCTATGTATATTTTTAAAAGGATTTTGTCTAATAAATGTATGCTAATTTATCAATTTGTGTCTTTTTATTACGCCTATAATAATAAAAACCCATGTCAAGATTAATTAAGTACATTTCCTATATGTAAATAAAGTATTCTGGTTTTATAGTGTAAAAATCTATGTTCTAGGGTGCTTTAGAATGTAATAATAGAAATCTGATTAAAGTTTCGTAAACAAATACACTAAAATTTACATTTTGTTGCAGAATAAATACTATGTGAGAAATAAACTAATTATTAATTAAAATATTCATTTAATATATAAGTGTGGGCAAAGCTTTATAGATTTACAAACACATATATATTATTGTAAACCTAGTTGCCTATAGGCCAGGCCTCAGTTCATTATTGATTTTTTCCCATCTAGTGCCCTCTATGTATATTTTTAAAAGGATTTTGTCAAATAAATGTATGCTAATTTATCAATTTGTGTCTTTTTATTACGCCTATAATAATAAAAACCCATGTCAAGATTAATAAAGTACATTTCCTATATGTAAATAAAGTATTCTGGTTTTATAGTGTAAAAATCTATGTTCTAGGGTGCTTTAGAATGTAATAATAGAAATCTGATTAAAGTTTCGTAAACAAATACACTAAAATTTACATTTTGTTGCAGAATAAATACTATGTGAGAAATAAACTAATTATTAATTAATATATTCATTTAATATATAAGTGTGGGCAAAGCTTTATAGATTTACACACACATATATATTATTGTAAAACTAGTTGCCTATAGGCCAGGTCTTAGTTCATTATTGATTTTTTCCCATCTAGTGCCTATGTATATTTTTAAAAGGATTTTGTCAAATAAATGTATGCTAATTTATCAATTTGTGTCTTTTTATTACGCCTATAATAATAAAAACCCATGTCAAGATTAATTAAGTACATTTCCTATATGTAAATAAAGTATTCTGGTTTTATAGGTAAAAATCTATGTTCTAGGGTGCTTTAGAATGTAATAATAGAAATCTGACTAAAGTTACGTAAACAAATACACTAAAATTTACATTTTTTTGCAGAATAAATACTATGTGAGAAATAAACTAATTATTAATTAATATATTCATTTAATATATAAGGGTGGGCAAAGCTTTATAGATTTACGCACACATATATATTATTGTAAACCTAGTTGCCTATAGGCCAGGCCTTAGTTCATTATTGATTTTTTCCCATCTAGTGCCCTCTATGACATAAATAGTAGGTAAACCAAATATAGAAGAACCTGTACGGACAAATTTTATAATGAACATCTGGCCATTCAAGGTTATATGACGTATCGCACACCTGGTCATTCAAGGTTATATGACGTAACGCACACCTGGCCCATTAAAATTTGTATAAGCACGCCTGCACCTCAAGGGCAGCGTCAACTTTCCCACGCTTAAAGCGCACGTGGCCTTTCAAGGTCATATGACGTATTGAACACCTGGCCATTCAAGGTTATATGACGTATCGCACACGTGGCCATTCAAGGTCAAGGTCAAGGGGCGGGGCTTGGGAAAGGAGTGGGGGGTGCATGGGAAGGAGGGGGGGGATACATTCTGTATATTTGCTCTCTACTCCGGATTTGACGCTTCTGGAGCGCAGGTGTACTTTGGAATTCGGTAAAACCGGTTTTATCGTCAAAGTAGGGATGAAGCAGCTGAGGTGGCACTCTGTAAACAAAATAGCGACAGAGATGTGCATCTCTTTGCTATTCGGTAATCTGTATGCTCGGTCGTTCAATTTCGTTGAGATGCGATAATATCCGATGATGCGTAGGGTAAATACGGAATAGCGACACCTTCCGAGGTGTCTCCATGAAAGAGATAGAGTTCTGTTTCATTTTATCTTATATATAACATTATTTAACTATCTCTGTTGATAAGTTTAATTAAAAAACAATTTTTGTTGGTGATTTGCGAAGCCGGTGTTGGAGTTTTAAAGAACATTCTATAATATAATAATATTAATATCCTTTATTTTCCATCAAAATCATTTTTTACCATGACAAACTATGTGCAGTGTACAATAATAATAATATATTTAAAGTACAAATAATTATATAGACATATTAAAACAGTAAAAACAATAAATTAAGTTAAATTTACTAATTGGTAAGAAACATCTCAAAGGCAATAAAAATAATTCAAACCAAATATGTGTACACAAGAACAATTAAAATGAAACAAAATACTTTTACGCTTCTAGCCTACAGAACAAGTTAAAAATATCCTAAAACCTTCTTTCTTTCTTGACTTGTTTGGGGTTAAAACAACCCCTTTGGCCTGTATTCTAGTACGTTCCGCCAGCTCTCCCCTTTCCAGACACAGCTTTCCGGAGCTTTGTAGTGGAATTTCTGGATTGTTGGGCTCGAAGCCCCCGGAAATTCCGAAATTTTCATAAAACTTAATATTTTCTAAAAGATTTTCTCATCGGTGAAGGCACAAAAATGGACATCCGACCAGGAAGCTGCTACTGGTTTCACGCATAACCGCTTTCTGTCAGTACGTCTTCCTGCTGAGCGCGCAACCATTCCGCCATAAGGAAAATTCTTCGTGCGTGGGGCTCTCAGAAAGAAACAGGTATAGGAATCTTCGTTCACAGCGCTTAGCCCCAGAAGAAGGACTCCATCGTTTGGCTTGAGTTTCTTCTTGATCCCCGATGGTAAAAGCTGTTGATACACCTCCTTCAGCCGCCTTCCCGGAAAAAACTATGTAGTTTTTTTATCGCGAGCACTTCACTGATCGGAGGTCAAATAGGAACTGATCCTAAAACCTAATATTTATTCGTAGGTGAAAATACTAAATTTTGAATGGTTATTGCAAACCTAAAGATATTAATCCTAACTTTAACTTATTTTGAATAGGCACAAAAAGCCCAAGAGGCTGCGCTGTCTCCGGTAGTAAATCTAGACGGCTCCCAGGAAAGAACTTATTTTGAAAAATTTTTAGCAATAAAAAATGTTGGTACATGACTTTGATTTTATGGGTAAAAGGATATTTTAGTACATATTTAATAATTTTTTATTATATACCAGTAATCGGTATCTATGCAATTGATTGCATTTACTTATTTAGTGAACGAACATTATTTGTTATAATAAGTAGGTATGGAAATTGCTTTAATAAAATAAACATAATGGGCCGCTTTTTAGGTCCTAAAAATGATACATAACTGCAAGCAAACATATAAATGAGATATAATTATTGGTTCAGTATCAAACATGAGTTATTAGGTTGATACTTTGGTAGTTTCCTGTAGCATAAATATAATCTTAATGCAATTAAAATTTCAATTTTACGAAGTATTCCTGTACTTCTAAGTCGCTTTGCCATATTATTATTATTATTATTATTATTATTATTATTAAACTCTTTATTTAGCAAACATTTCAGCTAATCAATAATTTACATAGGAAAATAAAACATAGTTAAAAAAAATTACAAAACCTTGCTTAGAGCTATCAAAATTAAAAATTGGTTTCTCACAGCGACTTTAAACCATTTAAAAATGTAAGTCACAATCTTAAAAAATAAAATTTAAAAAACAACAACTAACAAAAGCATAACAGTTTACAAATACGTCATATCATAAATATACATAAAATTAAAGTTAAAAGCACATAAAATCACTAAAAAACAAATAACTTAATGAAATACAATAACAATATTAATATATACTAATGAATAAATAAATAAATATGGGCAAGTAAATTTTTAAAGAAATATGCTACTAAATCCATTTAGGCAAAAAAGATCGATAAATCGCGGAAACAATGCTGTTAGTCAAATTTGCGACGTGTAGCGAAAAATATCACTTTTATTCCCATAATTTGTTTTTGGACGCTTTTTTTTTAATTCTTTCTCCATTTCATCTTTGTACATGCAGCATTTTCCAAAAAAAATAACACAATTAAAGAAAAATAGTCAATAAACGAGGTTATGTTATGTCGTCCCCTCGCTGGTTTATTCGTTCTTCTTTTAAGTAAGGAAAGTGGCAAAATGCTTTATAAACGATGTTTTAGTTCGGTCTATACCAAATATCTCTATCCGATACCACTTCGCGAAATATACTGAACCGGTGTCAAAGCCATAAAGAATTGCTTACAGGGTACCAAATGCCACAGCGATATCTATCTCTTCGCTTGCCTTGGGGGTGGCACCTACCAAGCGCGTCCCCGGGTGGCGGATTGGGGATCGGCCAGGTCTCAGATAAAATTCTCAAAATCCTTTGCAAAGGTCACTGCCGTGGACCACCACCAGTACTCACATCTAGTGATACCTGGTACCTCTCTTCTTTTCTTTCTTAAACTAGTCTTGGGAGACAAGCTTTAATCTTTTCTATCGGCCTCCCTTGGCCAACCCTTGCTTTTCCAAGCCCCTACGCCATTGGGTTTCCAAAGGCTAGGAGCTACTCATTTTCCCACTACTTCTTCCTCTTCTTCTACAACCCAATCCCAAGGTGGTGAGGACATCCGTGCCGAAGGGATGCGTGGCACATGGGAGATGTGTCTTTAACGAGCCCTCCAGAATACCTGGCGACCTTCTGGAGTAAGTAG
Organism: Listronotus oregonensis; assembly: GCA_019359885.1. Lineage (NCBI taxonomy): Eukaryota > Metazoa > Arthropoda > Insecta > Coleoptera > Curculionidae > Listronotus > Listronotus oregonensis. Next base: position 53,468 of record JAHBCN010006719.1, read on the forward strand.
CCTTGTCCCAGTAATCGGCTCTGCTGGGATGGACCTCCTTTCCGCACCACTCGTGGGAATCATATGGATTCAGTGGATAAGAAAAACAATCCAACTCAGATGGAGGAGGAGGAAGGTCATAAAGACCAAGCCTTACCTACGCCTGAGGTAAGCCCCGCTGGACTTGAACCTGCAGGCACTAATCCTGCAGCTCAAGGAACCCAGCAAAAGCGGAAGCCCAACCTCGAGCGCAGGATGTCTGGTGAACAGCGCCGGAAACTTGCAATTGAGGCGGCCAAAGCTAGAGGTGAAAATATTAAACCCAGGAAGCCCAGGGCAAATAGGAAAACCAAAGCCAATCTGGAGGCTGAGAAACCTTCAGGCAGCAAAGCCGAGTCTGGGGAACCGAACCCAAGGCAAGGCAAACGGGAGTGCTTCGCAATCAGCACACCGTCACCCTGAGAGAGACAAACCAAGAAAGGCCGGTCTGAGCATGTACAGGGTGTCCCATTTTGGTCGCTAATATAGGCTAAATCGGAATCTGTAAGAGTTATCGAAAATCTGACCAAGCACTCACGAGCTCTTTTTTGAGGAAAATAATAATGGCGGAAACAGATCACGGCTATCGCGATTTGTTTGAGAGCTACAGGGTAATTCTCGGATTTCGGCCATTTTGAAATAAGTCCGTATTTTCTTTATTATAGAAGATATTAAAAAACTAAAAGCAGGTTCTACAGGCACTTTTTTATGAACAATTCAGTGGCGTACTCGGATTTTTTCTATTGTTTATAGTTTTTGAGAAAAGGTAATAAACTAGGTTTTTTTTAAATGGGACACCCTATATATTATTAAATTAAAAAAATCTACGTTGAATTCTAAGCATTTTTCATATGAAACACTTTGTTCCTAGTCCTAACCGTTTTCGAGATTTTGAATTTTAAATATATTTTAAAAAAATTAATGGCTGGAGAGCCTGAACGGTTTATTTATGATGATGAGCTAAGTAGCTTCCACCTCGGGTTTTAGTATGGTATCCAACGTGGCGCTTTCTCTGTTTTGAATAACATTTTATATACCTAAGTAAAGTAAATTCCTGGGGAAAAAAACAAATAGTATTATATATTACAATATTTAACATACAAAATACAATTAACAAATAAAACGAAACAAACTAACTACGAAATTTCAATCAAAATATTACATTAAGTGTTCAAACGTTTGCCCATTATTGTTTATACAAAGATGGCATCTCCTGAGCACACTACGAGTCGTTGCATTCCGAATGTGGATATTGGAAATACTCTGAATGGCTTGTTCGAAATTAATTTGCAGTTCATTTATATTGTTTACTCGGTTTAAATAGATTTTATCTTTTAATAAACCCCAAAAGAAGAAATCCATAGTCATGTCAGGTGACCTGGCTGGCCACCTGACAGGTCCGTTATTAGCAATCCACTTGGCACCAAAATTAGTATTTAAGTGATCCACAATTTTGCCGCGTTATGGGCTGGCGCCCCATCTTGCTGGAAATAGAGTTCTTGGCTTTCTCTTAAAGGAAGATTATCTATAAAAATTAAAAATGTTTCTTTCCAAAATATTTAAGTATATTTGAGAATTTAAATTTTCGTGAAATATTTCATAAGCAAGAACTCTATCCCCTAGCAAAGCCACCCAAACATTAAACCCAAATCGTCCTTGACGTACCCTTTGTACCTGTTGATGAGGGTTTTCTTGGGCCCATTGGTGTTGGTTTGTGCCTGTTAAATATACCATCGCTGGTCACTCGTGATTCGTCAGTCCATATGATTTTACCGGGAAAAAGCCTCATCGGCATTTAATTGTTGGATATACCATTCACAAAACTGGATTCTTCTTTCCGCATCGCCTTCAATCAGAAGATGAGTCTTGCGTGACGTATAGCATTTATACTTGTGCTTTTTTAATATACGGCAAGATTTTGAGCGAGGAACTCCAATATTTGTTTCAATGATTCTGGTTGAAGTAGTTGGGTCGGCACCGACGCAAGCCAATACGTTAATGCTAGTTACTTCGTTATTTTCCTTTCTTAACTTTTTGCCCTCGGTTTTTTAAATGACCCGAAGTTTATCAAATTGTCTACAAGTCTCTTAAAAATTGTCGGAAATGGCTGTTGACGTTCTGGATACCGCCTCATAGTATAAATCACAAGCGCTCTGGCTGTGCTTATTAGATTCAATATAGCATTCAATCATATTATACTTCTCAAAACTTGCATATTTATCCATATTAACGTTTTAAAGGCAAAATAAATTTAAACTGACAGCTAACGAAAAAAAATACGTGTATGCATAAGATGACAACTAGGAGCCATGTAGTGTGGTCCATGGCCTACTAAGGAATCCTATCATATAGTTTATCTTTTCGGATGTGAATGCTTATGAAAACCATTTGTATTAATAAATATTTGATATTTTTTGAAACTGACAATTCTTAAAGCATTTCTAGTTAACCTGAAGCTGAGCAAGCTCATAAATAAACCGTTCAGGCTCTCCAGTCATTATTTTTTTTTTAAATATATTTAAAAATTCAAAATCTCGAAAACGGTTAGGACTAGGAACAAAGTGTTTCATATGAAAAATGCTTAGAATTCAACGTAGATTTTTTTAATTTAATAATATATAGGGTGTCCCATTTAAAAAACCTAGTTTATTACCTTTTCTCAAAAACTATAAACAATAGAAAAAATCCGAGTACGCCACTGAATTGTTCATAAAAAAGTGCCTGTAGAACCTGCTTTTAGTTTTTTAATATCTTCTATAATAAAGAAAATACGGACTTATTTTAAAATGGCCGAAATCCGAGAATTACCCTGTAGCTCTCAAACAAATCGCGATAGCCGTGATCTGTTTCCGCCATTATTATTTTCCTCAAAAAAGAGCTCGTGAGTGCTTGATCAGATTTTCGATAACTCTTACAGATTCCGATTTAGCCTATATTAGCGACCAAAATGGGACACCCTGTACAGGTAAAACCCAGTACAACAACTGGGGCAACCTTCAAACAGGCTCTCACAGGCCACAAAATGGCAGACTCGTTGGACTCGTTCCCGGAAGGAAAACTCACCGCGGAATAGTCCAAACAAATTCAGATGGCGATGACTCATGAGATCTTTAAGTCTCCAGCGGGGGAGGGGTCGCAGTTTGCGGGTAGCTACCCGCAGGCTGGGGTACTTTTCGTAAGCTGCGTAAACGATCACGCCAGGGACTGGCTAATGGACAAAGTTCCAACAATTCAACCTTGGGAGGGGGCGACCCTTAGAGTAGGATACGCTAAGGACGTTGTCAAAACTGCCAAGGTTGTGACATTTATACCCACGGAACTCCTTGTTGACAAGGAGGCGGGTAAAATCCTCCAGAATACACGGAAAAAAGAATATACTAAATTTAAGCATAATAATATTAGTATAAGGTTATCTTAGCTTTGTATATCCCCAAGACTATATTGTTTTAATTTGAGAATTTCAAATCTTCATTTAAATTTATTTAAATTAAATACACACATCGTTATTTGTAACATATGAAAGATTTATTTTTATGCATGCAATTGAATCAAATTGTTACTATAAAGATTTAGATTGAAGATATCAGTAGCTCAGCATAAGTCGAAAGTTTCTTTTGAAATAAATATATGATTTTGTTATATTGAAGATTCTACCGAATCTGAAAAGTTAATTCGGAAATGTAAGTATGTTTAAAATAAAAACACAACTTTTCAAAGCAAAATTACGCCTTATTTAAAATAAAATATCGTACTTTAAATCTGAGCCTACAATTTGTATTTCTAAGAATATGATATACTCAAATTAAATATTTAAATTTTGGATTTTATTATAGAAAATCTTTGGTATAAGTAGGTTTTGTTTTATTTAGTGATATTGTAATATTAAAATAAGAATATTAACTAGTTAATTTAATAATTTTAATATGTTCGGTTTAATATGCTTACATTTTTGGAACTAAAATATGTACAGGGTGTAACAAATTCGAGTGTATCCATGGGGATCATGGAAACCATGGAATACGAAGTGGGTTAAATTAAGGCAAAGTTGCGCATTTACTTGCCCAACAAAAGCCGTTTTAAATTGTCCGTTTTCCGAATAGTTCCAAAAATATACGGGAAAAACCTAAATTTTAAAAAATGTATTTTATTTTTTCTAACCCTATTTATTAACCGATTTTAAAATTAATAACACATTCACATAGCCACTTTGTTTCCGCTAAATATTAGTGTTTTCGGGTTTGCCATTCAACGTTTCGTTTTATGACGACCATCATCAACTTTATTTTTTCTTGTGCCCTATAGGATCTCTTTCACTCTCATTACTTCTTGAGCTAAGTACCGAACCACAAATCTGATATCCCAAGTGTGATACATCGTTGAATAGGTCATTCAATAAGACACTCAAAACTAAAAAAATCAATATGGCGTCCACAGAAAAAATAAAGTTGATGATGGTCGTCATAAAATTAAACGTTGAATGGCAAATCCAAAAACACTAATATTTGGTTTTAAAATTAATTTTAAAATCGGTTAATAAATAAGGTTAGAAAAAAATAAAAATTTTTTGAAAATTTTATTTTTTTCATTCTGGAACTATTCGGAAAAATTACACTTTTTAAAAAGGCATTTTGTAGGGCAAGTGAATGCGCAACTTTACCTTAATTTAACCAACCTCTATTTCTTGGTTTTAAGATCCCATGCATACACTCGAATTTTTTACACCCTGTATAATACGTTTAAAGAGAAGCTGCTGCACTAATAACTGAACACATTCTCTTTTAACGTGACCGGATTTTTTTTCCGTATTCAGCCAATTTTAGTAAAATAATGTAGTATACGACCTCAACACTGTTGACCTAAACAACGTTACTTTCATTAAAATTGGAAATACAAAAAATATACGGTTACTTTTTTAAAAATGATAAAAATCCATTATTACGTTTAGCTAACATTAATATAGGTATACAATTTTTTAATAGTATATTAAACAACAAGGTTTGAAAACGACTCTTTGCACACGGGCGAGACAAATTGATGGACCGAGACGAAGTCGAGGTCCAAATCTCGCGAGTGTGCAAAAAATTTTCTAACGAGTTTTTTACGATACTTTTTATACGACTGCAAATAAAAAAAAAACATTTTTTGTGTAAATTTTTATTTTAAAAACAAACGCAAAACAAAAATAATGAAAACAAGAAACTACAGACTATAATTTAGCAAACAGGAAACTTCATAACTATTTTAAAATATTAATTGTAATGTTTACTTCTGCAGGAATCGTCGCATTGTTGATCGACTTTTTAACGATGGAGACAACATTTTCTGGCACCTTGCTTATACAGTTCTCTGTCGTCGGCATATTGCAGTTTTCTTGCGGCACTTCATTACTCAATTGCTGTTGTGGCTGTGCCGCAACAGACGCACAGAAGGAAAAATCCTCTCTGAAACATCCATTTTATTACTAAGCGAGTCATCTATATAACTTTCGGCGACTGAGCTGGATTTCCATCCACCATGGCGCTTCAGAGCCAGCAAATCTGATCCAGAATTCACCAATATTGTGGCTGACGACCGCCTAAAGCAATGCCCGGTATAGGCTTCTGGAGTTTCCAACATCAAAAATTTGGCGATGTCTTTTGCCATACCGCCAATTTTGTTAATTCCAATGTTTTGGCGAGTGCATTTTCCATTTTGATAATTAAGAAAAAACGATCTGTTTGCAGGAGTGGAGGTCGAAGGGCAGAATACTTTTTAAGATGGTGTAGAGACTTCCTGACACTGTAAATGATCTCGGCATCTTCGTTTTGGTATTCTCTAGTTTAATTAACATTGCGCTGCCAAAATCCGTCATATTTTCTTTTTTTAAAGGGAAACACAATTCTTCTCTTCGGCATGCCAGAGTCCGACTGCCACCACTGCCTGAAACAAGAAAAAAAACCGATAAGTCTTTAGTTTTATTCATTTTAAGTAAGTACTTTATGAAACTAGCACTATTTAAAAACAGAGATTGGGTAACCCCTGCCTACTAAACCTTCTCACTATAAAAAATGACACCATAAAATAAATAAAATAACTGTGATGCCTACCTTGATTAGCAAATATTTCTCGTCTGAAGCGTTCTTTAGGAAGCGGCAAAAATCATTCTCGCTAAGAATTTTGGACTTCTTTGGCACATAGTTTTCTGATTTTCTTTTTATTAGGGCCTGCAACTTCTGGTATTTCCCAATATCCGTATTTTGGTTTGCCCTCAGGGTTGATTTTAGCATGGAAAAGGTGCTCCATAATGTTGAAGACTTGTATTTGTTCGACAGCTCTTCAAAGTACACCAACATAACATTTTCGGAAAACGTTTGTACGTTATTTGCTTGTCTCCACTTCATAAATCGATGTAACTCGGCTTCATATCGATCTCTTGACTTTGTTGGAAGTAGGTTTGACGAGATTAAACTCGCTTTTTTAGAATTTCTTCAGAATCGGACATTTTTTCGCGAAATCAAAATTTTTTGTATCTAAATTGGTATCTAATCAACAAAACAAGAAAACTATGACGGTTGCTATGGAATAAAGCCTACTTTGAGTTTTCTATATTTTTGACATAACAATAAAAAACCATAATAAATCATATTGAAAGACAGAACCGTGTGCAAAAAAAACATATTTTCCTTGCACACATTGTGCGCAAAATACAATTTTCAAAGCTTGTTTAGCGTGTGCAAAACCCCATTTTCTAAAGCAGTCGTATAAAAAAGTTTTTTCGCTATGTTAAAAAAGTCCATTATAATTATGACAGGTTTCGCTGACAACTACAAAAAAAACAACAGGTAAAAAATCTTAACGTTTATTAAAAAAATATCTTGCTGAAGCTTTTTAAAAATCTGTTAAATAACAAAATATAATTTTCATTATAGAAGAATTAACTTTAAGTTCTACTTTCTTGGAAAAAGAAACAGTCTTGTTCTCAACTTCATAACGAAATAAAAATCAATTCAGCTATTTTTCTTTGAAGAGCCATTCGAGGCCCAACCAACGGGATTAGTTCTTTAAGAAGGCCTTTGGACAACTCTGGCAACTGGTCTTCCTCTATTTTCTAAAAAAATAAAATAAACATTCGAAATGCTAAAATTGAAATATTAAGCAACACATTTTTCTGTAATAAGTAAATAGGTGGGTATATCAGATTCTATACCAACATACAGATAAATAAAAATAAAATATAAATAAAATGCATGTTAAAATTTAATTTAAAAGTAAATTAACTCCTATACTTATACAGGGGCGACATACTACAAGTACAAAGTGTTTCAAATATAATTAATTAAAAAAAATGTCTCTCAAATTGTATACTAGGTTTGACTAGGTACTCCTAAACATTTAACTAAAAAGGTAAAGATACTCAGGCTTATACAATATATAGAAAGCAAGATACATAATATGTATTATTATTATAAATTTTATTTGTATGAATTTTTTTCAACTAGGTGCAGTTTGGGGTACCTACAGGCTACAGGGAGTCAAAGTTTTAAAATAATATACTTAACTAAAAGCAGTTTGCTTAGAATAGCTTTAGTCAATTTCATTTACCCATATTCCTACCTGGCAAGTTTTAAAAAATGTAACGCGCGCCAATGCCTTTCAATTCCATTTAGGATTTTTTGAATAGTTAAATAGGAAATTTTTATTTTAAAAATAATGCCTAAAAATATACAATTTATTAGACATGTAGGTAGGTATATGTATATATTGTTTGTTAGGTATACTGAATTTTATCACACTCTGTACTCATATTCTGTAGCCTGTAACAATATTAATGGTTTATACAATGTACTTAGTAGTGTTTTTAATCAGTTAATATCTAACATTTTATATAAATATGTTCAGTTACGAAACAAAAGCGTATGCTCCTATAGGTAAGTTTATTTAAATAAAAAACGCCTGTTTTGGTGACAATTGAGATCTATCGACCCTTGGTTTCTTGGACAACAGTTTTATAAAACAATGATGTAAATACTTACCTTTAAAGGCTTGGATAACACTATCACATCCCCAATGTTGTAAAATGTCTTCAACTCCCATTATTTAATCGTACAAATACCCAAAACAAAAACACGGGCAACGAAACGAGAACAGTCCGATTAAATTTCGCTATACCCTTCATCTTGATCTATAATCACACGAATGACCGGGCAAACCAAGCACCGCCAGTTTCCGGTGCCAATCGGGGTACATCGTAGGTGGACTTTCTAGAAATGAAAATTTCCGAATTTCAAAAATTTTATTTTTAGATTATATTGCAAATACATTCTCAAATTGAGCATTCCAAATGTTTCAAATTGAACATACAGGACGCGTTCTTTAAATGATATGTCATTTTAATTGTAAATGACCAGTTTTTGTTTTAAAAGTAACTGAAATTCAAAGTAAAATTATATGTTATTTTAAACTGAAGAACAAAGAAGTTCAAACCAAAATCATGAAAGTCTTAGCTTTAGACTGTATTTTTAAAGTGAAAATATATTCTGAGAATATGAAATAATTTTATTAATCATTTTGAAATATTTCTTTTAAGGTGACTTTCTTCAAATAAGAATCGGTAATCTCAATTTAAATAAATATAAATAAACATATCTAAATACTCTATTTGATAATATGTTTTTTTCTGTGTATGGGGATCCAAAACAAGGACCTAATCAGTGACTGGAGGCCATCAGCAGCCTATGAGCGGGCATCACCCTTGTACTTGTATGGACAACCGCCCTGAAGGAATTGGGCAGAGGGGCTACCAAGCCTTTCTGGGCCTCCCAATCACCTTCAGAGTGACCAAAACACGCAAACAGGAGTCTGCAGGAACTGCGGGTGCTTCAAGCAAACCTGCAGCAAACAGGGGTAGGCCTATGAGGCTCCTATCTCGTGGAGCCGGACATAGCCCTTAGAAGAACCTTTGCTTTTTAAAGGAAAAAGTTGGGGCAGGCGAAGCCCGAGCTAAGTTAATATATGACTCCAACTCTGGAAATTGATCCTGCATATTTTTAAGAAGGAATTACATGCTTTAAAGCGCTGATTTCTGTTCTAGGAACCAGGCGGCGGTAAGGCGAAATACATCATGGAAGGTGTATGGACTGAAGCTGTCCCGCTTCCCTACCTTCCATATGTGAATCGATCCACCCCATCTGAGGAACTCCGTCAGTTGGAGCAATTCTGTAGGCGCTCTAACCCAGCTCATTGGGATGGATGCCAACGCCCCACACTGCTTGGGGAAGCAGTGCATCAACAGGAGAGGTGAGTACCTTTTGCTTTATTATTTCTGAAAAGTTAGATATTAAATGGGGAATGAACCTCTTTTGTGACAGGAGCCCGTAAAGAGGTAATCGACGTTACTTTGGCATCTCCGCGTATACGATCCCAGGTAACTGGTGGTATGTATCTGAGGAACCGTGTTCGATCACAGGACATCTTCCTGGCGATCTCTGCATTTCAGAGGCCAATGGGGAGTACCGGATCCGAGGGGCACGGACTGGGAGAAATACAAGGAAACTTTGACCATCATTTGCAGTAACGTCAAAACAACATTAGGAACACTACTGACATAGAGCTTGCTTCCTGTGAACTACTGAAGGCTATTACAAACTCTTATAGAATAACTTCCTCTATAAAGCAAACCGCCAGGAAAAAGTCACCTGGTGGAAAACGAACTACTGGAGCTAAGGGAAAAAAAAACCCCAGACTGTTCAAGAAACGAAGAAAACGGGTGAGTGGGATGAACATCAATATGCACTCACCGAATCAATAAACGGGTCCGAAGGCTAAAATGGATTCATGGAGAAAATCTGCCTGGAGGTTGAAAATACCACACGGCAGCCAGACCCCAAAAAAATCCTGTCTAAAGATCTGGTCAATCCTGTTGCACAAAAAAACCAGATGGAATCTACTCTGAAACTGGCAGGGAAACATTGGAGATTTTGCTCCAAACACATCACCGGATAAGAGAAACTCAACAATAGACCTACCCAGACGACAATGTTCCGAATATTCGGCCCACAAAAAGCGACTGGGGTAGCAAAAAGTCATAACCTCGAAAAAATCATGGGCAATTGAATCATTTAAGCCTACAAAGCACCTGGACCTCATGGGATAATCCCAGCACTACTACAGCAGGGAAAGCAAATTCCAGTTCCACTGCTTTCCCTTCCGTGCAACCTCTATAGCTCTTGCCCAATGCATGGAAGCAGACTAAAATGGTATTCATTCCAAAGCCGGGTAAGGACTACTCCCAGGCAAAGGGACTTAGACCAATTACATTGTCGCTTTGATAAAAACAATGGAAAAACTAGACAGGTATGTCAGGGAAAACTCTCTTACAGAGAGGCCCTCCACAAAAACCAACATCCTATCAGTCAAAAAAACAGCGAATCTGCTCATCATCAACGGGAGCAGATTAGAACTCACTGCAACAAGGAAATCCCTTCCCATTTCTTGACATTGAGGGAAAGGTCGAACCTCCTTCAGCTCAATCCGCGGTTCTTGCCAGACATAATGTTAACGACACCATTTGGGTGGATAAACAACATGTGACTTGGCAGCGAGGCAAGCAACGTTATTCAGCGAAACAATGGAGGTGTCAGTGGTCAAAAGGATGCCCACAGGGAGGGGTTCTATCCCCACTACTGTGGGAATGGTTTTGACGAACTCCTGGTGGAACTGAATAATAATGGCTTCTATACCCAGGGGTATGGGATGACATCACTATCTTGTCGGGGAAGCATAAAAAACAACCTCGGGCTTACAAAAAGGGCACTGAAATTGGGAGGGATGGTGCAACAAGGAAAACCACTGTTAATCCTGGCAAAACTGCGCTAATACCTTCAGCCACCTGTGCACTGGTTTTCTTTTAAGAGCCATGAAACCACGGTTCAACTATCTGGTGGCCAAAAAAGGAGAAAAGCAAAGCTGGGTTATCCAAACTCCAGCGACTAATTCTCTGTATAACGGGAGCTATTAGAAGCACCCAACTGCAGCCATGGAAACCCTACTGCCTCCCCCTCTTGGTATAATTATTAAGGCGGAGGCGAGGTTGGGGCATACAGGCTGAAATGAACCAACTGGTGCCTGGGCCTGCTCTAGGACACACCAGAATAACGAGCAGTATCACAAACCCAATAGAGATGAGCAGTGATACAATTCCAAAACAGATAAACACACAGACCATAAACCCAGCCCTGGGGCGGTAGTGAGCGATCTCCTGGTCAGTCTCGGAATTTTTTGGTATACCGATGGATCCAAGACTGACAATCCGGGCAGGAATAATGGTAGCCCCCGGTTTAATGCATGCTTCAATGGGGAAATATGCCACTATTTTCCAGGCGGTTATCCATTGAACTTTGTCTGCGAGGAACTTAGGAGGAGATATAAGGGCAGGGACAACTGTCTTCTCTGATAGTCAAGCGGCCATAAATGGTTTGGCATCCCAACAAGTCAACTCAAGGTTTTTAACTTCTCAATCCTCCCCAAACCTGGCTAACCACAACAAAGTTACACTTTCCTGGGTGCCAGGACCAGGGGAATGGGCAATGAAAATGCCGACTCCCTGGCCAGGCGAGGCTCCGCAGTTGTTTGTGTTCCTGTTTTGGAAACCAAAAGCCTCGGTTCGTGGCTACATGACTGGGATTCAAAACAATATCAGTCATCTGGAACCAATCAAAGGCAATATCCAAAATCAATGTTGGACTCACCACAAAGCAGTGACAATGAATTACTAAAACTAAATAGGAATCAGATTAGAATATGACAGGTTAATAACGGACACTGCACCCTAAGAATACATATGCACACTATGGGCATCTATGAAAAACCCATTTGCAGACTATGTGACGAAGAAAAAACACCTTCATAATATATATATATATATTTATATATATATATATATATATATATATATATATTAAAACACCCCTCCCGTCTTATTACTTTTTAAAAAAATTTTCATATCTTGCAGACGTTACCTTTAACCTACGGTGCATTTCAGAAAAATAATTTTTTTAAAAGGGGTGTCGCAAAAAATGGGTGGGCATTTTTTTAAAATTTTTTTTTTAATATTTAGGTACTTTTTGTAGTCAACTATCTTCCTCTGAAATTTTGTTAACATCGGTTCCAGTAATTTCAGAAAAAAAAATAAAATAAAAAAAAAACCGTTTTCCACCATTTAAAAAATGAATAAAAATACCCATAGGGCTTGATTATTAGAATTAAACAAAATTATTAAGTAGGGTTTCGTTTTGGTTTTTATTTCGAACTGTAAAGGTGTCCAAAATTTAGTGTCAAACTCTTCAAATTTTGAAAGCACTTTATGTTTCTTATTTTAAATAAACCCCTGTATATTTTTAGGTCGTTAGATGTAGAAAAAAAACAAACATTTTTTTAATTATAATTTAAATTTAACACTTAAATTATTCGTTGAAAACTCATTTTTGCATGTATTTTAATAGTAATGGAAAAAAACAAAAAAAATTTATTGACATTAGAGTTTCCTAATAACGTTAGTTATTACCTTGAAATTATTGGAAGTTACATAAATGTTAGCCGAAAGTATTAAAAATTAAAAATTAGGTTTATTTAACATTTTAAAAGGTTTTTTAAAATTAATTTTATTTCAATTAATAAATAATAATTATTTACTGGAATTTTTATAATATGTCAAACTAAGATTTTGTAAGTTAAATAAACTCCAATGCTAATAAATTGTTTTTCATAGCCACCTATCATTTTTTCAATGTTATTAATTAAAAAGATCGAAAAAATGAATTTTCAACGATAATTTTTAATGTGTCAGAAATTAGGGTTATAATTAGAAAATTTTGGGTTTTTTACATCTAACGACCTAAAAAACAGGGCTCTTTTAAAAAAAAAAAAAATAAAGTGCTTTCAAAAAGCAATTACATTCCAAAAACATGACATCCGAATAACCCTATTTAATAAATTTCTTTTAATTCTATTAAATCAAGCCCTATGTATTTTTATTCAATTTTAAATACATAGTGCAAAAGTTTTTTTTTATTTAATTTTTTCTCAAATTCTGAACCGATGTTACAAAAAAGGATTATAGTTGACTACAAGAAAAATTTAAAAATACACGTGTTCCATTTAAAAAAATGACCATCTGACTCCCGCGACACCCTGTAAACCCAAACCGTAGGTAAAACGTCTCAAAATATAAAACAGTGAATAATAAATGAGCTTCATAAAACGGGAGGTGGCTGAAATTATATATATATATATATATATATATATATATATATATATATATATATATATATATATATATATATATATATATATATATATATATATATATATATATATATATATATGAGTGCCCTGCACTTTACATACTGGAGAACAAAAAAACCTCATGGTGGAGACTAACCACCAGGAGGCTGGAGACCAGAAAGAATAGTAAAAGGGCTACTACACCTGTCTAGGGTGTCCAACCTTTTTAACTGAACAACATTTCATTTGGCGGAACTGTATTTCTATTGGCCGGTAAAATCTGTTCTTGTAGGAGTAGCAAATACCTATCTCTATTCAGAGTTTCTTCAAAAATAAATGGTCCAATTAAACGGTTGTCCAAAACAGAAAAATAAATGTTTTATCTAATTGTGAGACGTAAATTAAAGGCGCATTTTAGATGTCAGACTATAATGCCACACCAGACATTAAAGCAGAACCTTATATGTAGCCGTCTTTCTTCTAAATTATGTGGATTTACTGTATCCCAGCAGTGATAATTGTGCCTATTAAAAATTCCACAATTTGTAAACCGGGTTTCGTCTGTCCAGAGAACCTTGGATTGGAAATTGGGTATCTGTTGACATTTAGTAATAAACCACTGACTAAAGGTGATTCGTCTATTGAAATCCTTTCCCCAAAAACCCTTGACAATACGGGTTTTTTATGGATGAAAAAAATGTTTTTTTTTAAAAACCGATGGGGAGGCCGATTGTCTGGTTGACGTCAAGTCAACCAGACAATCGACGCCGGCCTAACAGCCCAAAAACCATTAAAACAAATTAAGAGCCATTATTGTAAATACTTAAAATAATCAAAACTTAAATTTTTGTCGAAGGCGTTTCTAAACGAGAAATAAGATGCACGCTTATTTTGACATTTACATTATTTAATTTATAAGATGCGTATCATTTGTTTTTTATGAAACGGGGCGGCCATTACGCAGTCTATTCTAAGCCTACTATCAAATAAACAAAAATTATCGTTTTTAGAGCTTAAGCAATCTGAAAACCTTTACTTGTGATACATCAATAGAAAAGCTCGGGGTTTTTTAAAAAAAGTAAAAATTCAATAGGCGCCCTTATAAAAACCAAAATTTGGGTAAATATCCAAAAAACCCAAAAAAGTTAGAAAAATATTTTCACTTAAATTTAAAATTTTTTTAAAAAAATGTTCAATAATGTAGAATTTAAACCGTAAAATTGGTAGTTGGCGAGCTACAGGCAAAATTAAAAAAAGCACCATTTTGGTTTTCTTAATTATCTAAAAAAACAAAAAAATAAATAAAATCAAAACAATTTAATTTTGCAATTAAATTGTCTAAAACTTTCCTGATTTAACCAACACTGTAGCTCTAATGGTTCCCGAGTTACCAATACATGTAGGCCCAATTTGGGACACTCTGTATAAAGACCCATTATAACACAAAATAATTTGTGAAATAGGACTTTTAAATACCTACGTTATCCAGTGCTTTTTTAAAAATATACAATTTTTTAAATTAAATATTTTAAAATTTATATTTAATTTATTTATTATATAATATACCAAGAAACACTTTTTAATCGGGCGTTCTGTGAAAAAGGCTTTTTAAAAAATGTTTTTTTTTTTTAAAAAGTGTTCCCTGTTAAAAAAGCCTGATAGAAAATGTTGTGTACCAATTAAAAATCCTAATAGGTCTATCTGCATCGAGAAATGTCCACATAGAAAATTCTTTTAAAATTTATAAAAAAAAAATTTTAATTTTTGCCTTTCTTTTTTTTCTTTTTTTTTCTATATAATTATAGATAAATATACAAAAAACATGAATCCATTATTTTTTCGTCAATCTGTAAGTATCAAAAACACAATAGTTTATCATAACTTTCAATCAAACATAATATTTTATTTAAATCTATTTGTTTTGTTCTCTTAAAAATATAATTAAACAAGTTAAAATAATAAGGACAAAGCAAATCTTACGCAAAAATGCTCCCCGTGTATACGATACGAATCAGCGAAAGCACTTGGAAAAACTACTACCGGCTCAGCCGGCCATTAAGCTGAGAAAGGGCATTAGAGAATATTGCGGAGAGCGTTTGAGTGACTAGATAAATTAGAATATCATTCGATGATGGCTGGATGGTCAAAAAAGATTGTTTTTTTATTCTGGGTCTACGAAGACTTAAAGTC
>JAHBCN010006720.1:0-47627 GCA_019359885.1 Listronotus oregonensis
TCAAAAACAAGAGCGTGAAGATCATACTCGTCGACTCCACTCGGCGCAAGAAATAGAAGAAAGAAGAAGGGAATCGCGTCGCTTAGGTGTATAGCGGTAGACCGACGAGGATACAGTAGGGCAGTCTGAGTGGTTGGGTAAACCCGTTGCCTCAAGAGTTTTTTCTTAAAATATGAACACGTAATATTCTTTGTCATTTTGATAATAATTATAAAAATGTTCTTTAAGTTTTGATAGAAAAACTATACAGTTTTCTATGGCAATATTCATTACCTTCTCTGTGTTTAGACCAATAAATGTGGCTAGAACATCTCTTTTTTCGAACACTTCATATCATAAAAAATATTGGTACAAAGTTGTAGATTTTTCTAAGCCAATTGGGCTATCTAAAATTCCTTTTGTCACCTATAACGTGACATAACTCCACGTAAAGTTTAAAGGTAACAACTAATAAAGTGTGTAAGGAAAGTGACTTTAAAAACCGTAGCAGTGCAGGCTTTATTTTGTAGTGGTGATTTCGACAGTGATTCTTAGGAATAGTATAGTACAGTAGTATTGGACAGCCAAGGTAATATTTAAACTTGTTGATAATTGTTCTTAAATAATCTTATATGAGAAAAACAGAACTTGATATAAATTTGATTGTGGTAGCTAAAACCAATTTTTCTTGATAAAGTAATAAAGTAAATTAGTGACTAAATAATTAACTTTTTAAATACGATTTTTCAATAAAAATAAACCAAGTGTCACAGAAGTGACTTTAATACGGGTGTCCAAAAAATGTAATATTTTGAATTTTGATTTGACAAAAAATTGACTTTTCTTGTTATAAAACATTTTTTAATTTGTGCAGTAGTGTCGTCGTATCTATACGCCTTAATGGACTCGCAGACGGGAAAGCGATTCGAGTTTTTTGAGCGAAATAAAAACAATTTATTTTACCAAACCCATGTGCATCTTGGTGCCAAAATTAAGGGCAATTTTTGGGTTTTTTTCTTTCACATAATTTGTGCCCTAATAATAAGAATGTAAACATCTGATATCGTCTGTAACTTGTAAGTTAATGCTTCAGATTTCTAAGTGCTTAACAAATTTATTGGCAAAAATTTTAAATTGCAAAATTCTAAATCCCATAGCTATCAGTGCTTATTAAAAGTAATATCATTCATTTATATTTCTTTTGCTTTTTGTGAAATTAAAACAAATTGGTCAATGTAATTTGTGTATTAAAGATTTTACTTTAGTTTGATTAACCAAAAATTTTGTCAAGGTCAAAATATTCTTTTACTTTAGATTTTTCAAAACGGCGAATTCGTACGACTTAGGTATTTGTTAATATTTGTCCTAATTAGCTGATACGCCCCATAGGAGTATCAGACCCTATTTTGTGTATAGTTTAATTGTATATTTGTTTAAATAAAAACTTGTGTACAGTTATTCTTCTCTTTGTGACATAAATAGAAATAGTGTTTTTACAGGGCGTCCATTAAAACCTTAATTTACACCTATGTGTTCAGTTTATCTTTAGGAGACAGCAAAGTTTGTCTGCAACTACTTATACAGCGGAAGCGCAACAATGAACCGTTTGCCTTCTGACAGAATTTAAGATTTAGTTAACATTGTGTGTTATTTATTTCTTAAGCAATTTTAAAAGTAACCCTAACTGGTTCACTCTGTTTATAATAAATAAATTACAATATTAACAAATATGGGACTTACTTTGGTAACCCTTGCCTTAACTGCTTAACAACCATCTTCGTTTCAGCCTTAAAGAAGACCACTATCGGATACATTTGAGCATAGTTCAGCCTTTCCACAGCATTCGGTGTTATATCTAGAAGAGCGTGTTTACCCGTTGATATGACGTCACGAATAGCTGACAGTCTAATGATATTTGAAGCTGATTTTTGAGATTTAGAGTTTTCTTCGGCGGTTGCATCCAATTCTAAAAAATATTAAATAAAGTTTCTGTTATTGGTCGTCTGTTAAATAAAATTGTTTAAATATACTATCAAAAAAAGGAAATGTTTGATTACGTAGGGTATTAAAATTCTATTAAACTTAAGAAATAAATTTCTACCAGAAGTTCTCAGAATATATTAAATTTTTATCTTAAAATTGAAATAATTTTCATTTTAAATACACTGTTCAAAAAAATTAACAGAACACGTCTTAGTCCATTTGTAACTTTTAAGGCGTTAATTACATTCAGATCAAGCTTACATAATTGAAAATACACACATTTTTTCACAACAAATCAAAGAATGGCAAATAGGACCAAGTTTTAAAACAAACCCTAGCAGCGCAAAAACAATCCCTAGTCCTACAGGGAATACGTGGGACACAAGAAAAAAAAAAAAAACCATACATAAAATCCTTGAAAAAAAATACGGCCGGTGGGACAAATTTTCACTGTAATCTTCTGTAGTTAAAGAAAACGTTGTAAAAACTACGTAGTTGCCACATCGTTTGTCGCGTCGAAGTTGTGTCGAAAATTAGACGTTGCAGATGTGTTTTTTGCAAAAAAAAAACATTGCAGGAGTTTCGTTTGACCTCCGATCGTGAAGGTCCGATAAAAACTACATAGTTTTTTCCGGGAAGGCGGCTAGAGGGATGTATCCGGCTTTTACCGTCGGGGATCAAGGAGAAACTCAAGCCAAACGATGGGTCCTTCTGGGGCTGCGCTGTGAACGAGATTTCTATACCTATTCCTTTCTGGGTCCCCACGCACGAGGATTTTCCTAATGGCGGAAGATGGTTGCGCGCTCAGCAGGGAGGGGGGGTACTGACAGAAAACGGTTATGCGTGATAACAAAAAGCGTCCTTGGTCGGAATGCATTTTTGTGCCCTGCATCGATATTTTTTTGCAAAAATTCAAATTTTGGAAAAGTTCGGAATTTCTGGGGGTTAAGGCCCGACGATCCAGAAGTTCCACCTCGAAGCTGGGAAAGTTCCGTTGACAAACGTGGTCTGGAACGGGAAGAGCTGGCTGAACGTTCACCGACGGAGGCCAAAAAGTGAAAGCAAACATTAAGTGGAAATATCAGTAATCACAACAGCGACTACAAATTGTTACTTGGGATAAAAAAGATATAAAGTGATAAAAATAGGAAAGGTAGTTTATAACTTAGGATATTACATAAATAAATTTAAATTCAAAGAATTTCTTCGATTCTAGCTCAAATGGTACTTACGTGGTGAAATAAACTTATCAGGAAAATCCTTGAGTAGCTTTTCTCTGGCTATGTCTGCTATGGGCCCAAAAAGAATCACTGGTCTTGTAAAACCTGGATGCTTTAGCAAAACCCTTTCATAAGCTGGAAATTTCGATATGGTATCCGAAAAGAGGATGTCGTCCCAATGTTCCTTGCCCAAACTAAACAAAATAGAACATTATTTTATAAAACTATAACTACAAAAATTATCATAACAGGTTATTAAAAATTAAAAAGACGAATTTACCTTTTTGACCTTCTGTTTGAACTTCTTCGTCTCTTGAAGAAACTACCTCTAGACTCATTTGCGGACATCTCTTTTTTAGTAGCGTTAAACTGCGCAGTCGCCAATTCCTCAGCTCTTGATTTATTCGGAATAATTCCCTTTTGAACTTCTTGATTATTGCGACCTTAAAGTCATTATTAAAGTATATAAAAACAAATTATTATGAAATTCCTTAATTATTTTTTCTAACGTAAAAGCAAATAACGCAGCCTTGTCAAAGCAATGGGACTATACTTTGAGACGTAAAAAATTATTCAGTAACGTGTAACACTACTATAAAAACAGTACTACTACAACCAGCCAATTTTTTATAATAGTCCAATCATTATAGATTTTTTCTGTAATTAATGGTAACAGATATCTGACTGCGCCATGACTTCCGAAATAACCTGTAGATTACCAAAATCAAAAATCCAACCAATTTTTTTCCGGTAATTTTTTTAAACAACAACTATTAAAAAGGGCCTTTTTTAATAAAAAAAGTACTGGCTATATCCTTTACTGTAAGACCTTTGTAGAAATTAAAACCTACACAATGGTTTTTGAAAAATCCCGTCCGCCATTTTCCCGGAAAAGCCAAAAACCAAAACCTTAAAAATTTAAACCATTAAACAAAAAAATTGTTTATATCTTTAAACTATTGAACAAATGATACAATAGTCAATTTCAAAAAACATTTAAAAGTTCCTTAGACATTATTTTGTATATGGCTTTTTTCAAAACTACCTAAATTATAAATACATTAGTTTTTAAATATTTTATAGCTTACCTATTCTAAAAACCTGCCAACATCCAACTACTCCATTATAAAGGGTGTCTATAACATGAAAAATATCTCCGGACCTAAATGACATTTCACCTTTAGCCGGATTGTCATAGTGAAAATGAGTTTTAATATAAAAGCTGTCGCCTTTCTGAGATGCTAAAAAAAAATTGCTACTTAGAAATAAATTTAATTAAATTATATTATAGGGATGTGCGAATAGTTGTCGAATCAAATCGAATATTCGAGCTATTCAAATAGTTTGAACTATTTGAATAATTCAAACTATTCGAATAGTTTAAACGTTTAAACAATTCGAAAATAGTATTTTTTATATAATTGATTAGCTAAGTTAATTATAGTTGGTCGTAGTAGCTAATTAAAAATAATAATGCAAACGAAACGCTTAAACTTTCGATTTAAAATTAAATATTAAATTAATAAAATAAAGTCTTTTCCATAAAACTCCTTTTTATAGGACTAATCTAAAAGGTTAATATTCAAAGAAAAAAAAATTGGCAAAACTAATCTAATATATTTTAGTATTGTATAAGTAACCACCACAACATATCTCCAATAAGTTGCATTCAAATATACTGGGAATTTCAAATTATCACAAACCTTTCAAAATTGCCGCCAAAATCAATTCCTATTTCTGAATAATCAGAAAAAAACATTTTCAATTCGGTTATTTCAATTATTCAAAAATCAATCATTCAAATAGATAGAATTAATAGAATAGTTCAAACTATTCGAATAATTCAATAGCTCAACTATTTAAATTATTCGAATATTCGATTTAAAATTCGAATCGAATAATTCATATTCAATTATCCTCGAATAATTCGAATTTTTGCACACCCCTAAAATTATATACTTATTAATATTTCCGAAGGGTCATTGGAATTCGTGGTGGTAACAAATAAATCGATCAAATAAAAATAAGGAATTGTGTATTGTGAAGCCCCACAAACTTTTCTATATTCGTATTTGGCCATTTTTCCCTAAGACGAAATAAAGGCTTTAAAAAAATTAGAATTTCAAATGAAAAAAAAATCCTAATTAAGTTATTTTACTTCAAACTTTACAACCATTCTTTATGCTGGTACTTACCAACTATACTATCATATTCTTCTTTACAAAACTGTACTATAAGTTCTATTCTATCTTGGAGGCTAAGAAGAAATAAAACTGCTTCTTCTCTAGTTACACCTGTCATGTCCATATCATTAACCTTAAAACATTTAATTGATATAAGGGTTTGACATAACAATTCATTACAATTTAATATATATTTTAATGTTAAAACATGATATTGATTTAGTGTAAAATGTTTCTAATTGAACATATGCATGTCATTTCTTTAAAATTATACAGGGTGTTTTCTAACTACGGTACGAAACATCAGAGGGTGATTTCTTAGGACGTTTTATGAAAAAAGTTTTATAAACACAACGAAGTTGCTTCGTTCTTAAGATAGAGGTAGTTATATTTAAAAAAATGGGTATTTTATATATATCTTAAATACCCTTAAACCGATTTGGTTGAAATTTGGTACAGTTGTTTAAACTACTAAGGTGCTTATTTAGCTTTAACTAGCTGACTTTTTTTGTAGTTTTTATTTTTTCTTTTCGATTAAGCAACTAAAAATATAACTTTTTGGTCTCCCGCGTTTTCTTCATATCTAGCTTCGTTTTCGAGAAAAAAAGTTGAAGTCACTTTAAATCACTCTAAAAAGTATCCGTAGACAACATAAAATAATACAACAATAAAAAATTAACAATTTCGACCTTAAAGCATGACCACCTTTTGATAAAATACATGACTGCAATCGATTTGTCATTGATTGTCTGACACGTTTAAAAATACTTGGCGTATTCCTTATGACATTGCAATTGTCAATTATCCGATTTCTCCAGTCATTCCTATTTATATTAGTACAAGATTTTTGTCAACAAAAGCCTTCAGATGGCCCCATAAATAGAAATCTAGGGATTTATATCAGGACTGCGAGCTGGCCAATTTTATGGCCCAACACGTCCAATCCAGCGATAAAGGTAGGTGATGTCGAGATTGAATCAACCTATGAAGTTTCATACCGTAGTTAGGAAAAACCCTGTATAGTATTGTACCCTAAAGTTGGTGCAGTTTATTTAGTATTATCAGCACGATCTGCTGCAAGCAGTTTCATATTACTGTCGCACTGTTTACGCAAAGAAAATAAAAAGGCAATTAAAATGATGGCACAACATAGATTTTCGTCTAAGGTAATTTTACTGTCGTTGGACTGGAAACATTGCAAAGTTAAAATAGCTAATTTCTTTTTGTGGTGTATATATCAAAGTCTGTTTAATTCAATATTTTCGCTTTTTGTCTTTCATTCTCGTAATCGCTGACTTGCTGATTTATATTACCAACTTAGAGATAACAACTCATCCTAAAGAAAACGATTATGATTGATGCGGAATATTTTGTAACTATTTCACTTTAAAGATGCCTAATTGATCGGCATTACTTTAATTACTTTTTATTTCTTTGGTACTATTCTTATTTATAAAAATAATCGCCACAAATGGTATCTTTGTTTCATGTAGTTATAGACTTCCACTTACCTTTAAAATTTTATCACCCGGCTGTAAACCTTGTAAAGAGGCTGGACTTCCAGGTTGGACGGCTGTTACAAATATACCGGCATGGTTTCCACCCGTGAGCCGAATCCCTACTGAACCTTCTTTGTGGAATGTTATAAACCTCGCATCAGGACTAAAACGTAAAACATAATTAAAAATATTCTAAGTGACATAGAAAATGCAACACCGAGTAGAAGTGCTGTAATTTTGAGCACACTTTTACAATTTTTAGGTCTACTGATAAAGAAAGATATTAAAATGTGAACTCGAAATTTTGCAAAATAGCTGAGATATCCCACCTCAATGTTAATAATGTGTCAAAGCTCCTCTGTTCGTTACACATTCGTTAAGTCATTGCGGCATTGATTGGATTAGGTAATAAGACATTATTGATGTCTTCTTGGTGTATTGTATCCCAGGCCATCTGAGATCGAAAAGGCAACTGAAGCAGATTTACACCAGACGCTTCTAAAAAGTCTAAACTAACACGTGCGACATGAGTGGATGTGTGCAATGTGGATCTTGCAAGGTTTCCAAAAAAGGGAAGCAGATGTGGTTGTAAAACTTCGTGAATATAGCGCTGGGCAGTCATGCTACCTCGAATGAACACTAATCGAGACCTGCTGCCGTAAGAAACGGCATCCCATACCATAACCCACAGTGCGATGGAAAATTAGACGTTCCATCTTTCACCACCTCTCCTCCTTACTTTTGCACGGCCATCATGTGTGCCCAAACAGAATCTGGACTCATCGCTGAACACGACTGAGTTCCATTCCATATTTCATTCAAGGCTCTCCCTACTCCATAACAATTATTGCCGACGATGCTTTGGGGTCAGAGGTGGTACAAGATGGGGACGGTATGAGAACAGTCCAAAAGACCTAATTCGGCGATAAACTGTCCTCATTGTTATTGTCCTTCCGACAGCATCAAACCACTGGTTCGCAACTGTCCTTGTTATGGAAAATCGATCTCTATGTGCTAGTTGCCTCAAATAACAATCTTGTCGCTCTGTAGTCCCTTTTTGGCATCCAGGAACCACGCTCGACAACATCTTATTACAGTAGCTTTGTTTCGATTCAAACGATTAGCGATTTCTCTAAAGAAAATCCGGCTTCACCTAACCCGATTATTCGACCTTCCCCAAACTTTTAAATTTGAGTAAAATTTGCGCGCCTGCGAACTGTAGGCATGATAATGCAATAAAACAACAATGAAACAAATGGAACCAAACAAATCCAACACAGAAAAATCACTGAATATTAAGTAAACATGTTCATATTGTTCGGATCCTGATATGACAAAAAAGCTTTTACAAAAAAAGTACGACTTGGAATGCCTTCAAGATTTTATCAGCGTATACTTTCATGACAGCAAATAGGATAACAAGTTTTTATCAAAATTCAATAAATAATTATGTGTGTTGCATTTCCTATGTCACTTTGTATATTATCTATGATAAAAGGTATACTCCAGTCAATCTAGACATTTAAAGGTAGATAAATGTACATCAAGCTGAAAGTAATAAAATTTTCAAAACATAATTAAAAATAACATTTCATAATTCCCCGTGGAAAAAAATTGACTCGAGATAAAAAGTAAAAAAAAGGAATTTTCCTTTTTTTTCAAAACAATAAGTTTTATCGTAAAATTACCCAAAACAATGTAGACCATGAAATTATTATAAAAAAGGTATTAATATTTTTTTCCCAAAAGTAACAGTTCCTGAGAAATAGCAATTCAAAAAGTTGTAAGCGTAATTTATGCATAAGTAGTAAGTATACAGGGTGTTACAGAATGTTAAGGAAAATTTAAGGGAGATTCTACACCTAAAATAGAAAAAAGTTCATATAAACATTCCGGAAATTTCATTTTGTGTGGGGTGTTTAAAGTTTTTCGTCTTTTAAAGTTTATTTCCATTTCTTGAAAGCCCGTGGAGATATTGAGATGAGTTTGGTACACGCAAATGTATCGTTATAGGTCATATTTACATGTACAAAATTGTAATCTAAGGCACTTACATCAGTGGCGTTCGTTCTTATTTTCAGCAAAGAAAACTGTACGCCACTCAAAATTTGTATTGATTTCTAAAAGCCAGTTTAATTCTGCCCTAAAAGACTTTCTTGGACTTTTTCGTCTCGACTCACCGTTTTCAAAATAAAAATCAATTTATTAATCCGTATAATATGTTTTCGGAATCGTAATTAAAAAACAATAATGTATCTAGTTGGTATTTTCTGTAAACGTCATTTCAGTTTCACTTGAATTTATTTTCAAACAAAAATGAATATAATAGCGATTTGAATTTGGGTTGTTTTAGTTAATTTGTAATACGTTTTCCAGCATATAAAAACTTTCTACCATAAATAATTATTTGTTTAAGGAATTGGCAGATAGTGCACTTTTATTTTTATTTCGAAAACGATGAGTCAGAACGAAAAGGCCAAGGATATTTTTTAAGCATAATTAGACTAGCTTAAAAGCAACACTAATTCTTGCGGAAAACCAGTGGCGTACAGTTTTCTTGGCTAAAAATAAGGACTTACCGACACGAACGCCACTGATATAGTCTTTAGAAAACAACTTTGTACATGTGAATGTGATCTATAATTATACATTTGCGTGTACCAAACCCTATCTCCACAGGTTTTCGAGAAATGTAAAATAAACTATAAAAGACAAAAAACTTAAACACCCCGTAATAACGAAGCATTTCCGGACCCTATTTTATGAACTTTTTCATATTAAGGAGAATCTCCCCTTAAATTTCTCACAACATTCCGTACCCCCTGAACATCTCTGTAGCTGTAATATAAGTAAAAATTTTTTTCCATCGGGATTGTAACTTACATTTAAATTATAAAATATACACATATATAAATATAACTATAAGAATATCAGATAAAATGAAGATCTAATCATTAATATCGAGAATATAAACTCCCTTTGCTTAGATAATATCGATATGCATGTTTTGTTAAAAACACTGAAATAAAAAAGAACCCTCAGTTCCTTTATCAACATATTTTTCGGGTATATTACCAAGTTCAAGTGTGGCTTGTTATCAGCTAGACCCAAAGATTGAGGTTGGAAGTTGGTCGATAATACATTGGAACCAATTCAGACTTTACCCCAAACCTGCGCCGGAAAAACTGCTAAACACAATTTTTTGCAACTGTAAAAGGGTGCATTGTAAATGTGTTGAAAAAAAGTTGAACTGTTTTTTTCTCTGGCATGAACGAGTTGTCAAGGCCGGTCGTGTTCTAATGTTGAGTCACCAACAGCGGGAGGATTCGTTTGATACTGACGAACAGACATGCGGTACATCGCTATTGACGCAATTCACTTACACCCAAGATGAAGAAGAGGAAGGTAATCAAGAAGAAGAAAAAGAAGAAGAAGATTAAGAAGAAGAACAACAAGAAGTAATTGATAGCTGATAATTTTTCTACTGTTTTTTAATTTCCATCGCTTTTATCAATTCCAACCCTTGCGAATATATGTTATTATGTAATAGTTTTCAGTTAAACAGAATCACAACAGACCTGTGGAATTGGCCCGGGAAAACAACTTAAAAAAGTCGCGCTAATACACTACCTCAGAGGTGGTGTGGAAACGTGTGCAACAATGCCACAACTTTTGAATCGTTTTTTCCAAAGGATGGCTTTTGGAAAAAAAACTATTGATATTTTTAATAGATAATTTTATGTCTACAATTTTTGTCAAAGGTAATTTTTGATAAAACTTACCGGAAAAACCCATTTTTTTGACCTTCGACCTCGAGTCAATTTTTTTTTCCAACCGGAACAATGTGGAATTTTGAAATATAATTTTTATTATTTTTTTTATTTATGTTCTGAACAATTTTACTCACTTTCAGCTAGATGTAAATGAATGTACCTTCACACTTATTTTTTGTTCTAATTTGACCAGACTATTTTACCAACAAAATAGTTTAATATTTTTGTATAATATAGTAAGTAACAAAAAAAGATAAACAACCAGTATTTATAATTTTTTTTTCAATGATAATTTTTATTGTAAGTTTTAATACTTGTAATAACATATAAGCATTTATAGCCTGTTTGGATGACACGCAACAATTACTGGGTTATTTAAGCTGAAAATGTAATACAATTTCTAAAATTTTAATACAATACTTATTTAAATCAAATAAACAACGAAATTAAATAAGCAATAGTTTTGCAGTTAGATATTGATTTAATAACATGGTCATTGTTATAACGAAGATTCCACTATGTCATATTATATTAAATACTTACATGGGTTGCTTTGTTTTTTGTACTATTGGATCATCTTCATATATTTGTCTTCTCGAACTGTAATAATCTGAAAAATAAAAATTTGTTAATAAGTTGAATTATTTTAATAAAAGACAATTTACCTTCAGCTCTAGGAGGTGGTGGTCGTGGTGGTTCTTCTCGACCCCCTTTAGATCTTCCGTACCCAGCTATACTATTTCTATTATCTAGTTGATTTAAATTGGCTTCAGAAAGAGGTCCCCTGGATCGTCCTCTGGGAGCTAAGTTGGACTTTTCATCGAGAGAATTAGGTCCACTCACTAAAAATGTATATTGAAATCAACTATTAATCCAAGTGACATCAAAAAATACAGTTGGAATTAATTAAAATAATATTTAAAAAAGTATTTTCCAAAAAATGTGTTCTTGCCAGATTTCGTTAATATTATTATAAAAAAGTAATACAGACAATAATTAAACAAGCACACAAAATGTCCCAAAAGTTTTGAAATAGACATCAATTACGATTATTAAAAATACATGTTTTTTTTTATTTTTGGGTAGAATTTTCTTAATAAACATTTAACTATCAAAACGTTTTTATTTTATCTCTTACCTGACATGGGATCTGCTTTCTCGTCAAAAGAAGAACCATTTTGATTAAGATTAGGATTACGTGTTGGTGGCTGAACGTACAGATTTTGATTTGAATAGCTCTGATTTGAGGAGGTTAAGAAATCGTCACCTAAATAATAAGTATTGTATTAGAAAATTAATCCACAGGAATTATACATATTTCAATAAAAAGTAATTCAGTTAATAATCTATGAATTTGAGACATGAAATATGTGGCAGATTAAACTCTTCCGTATGAATTTAAAGATTATCCTAAAAAACTTTTTAAAAACATAAGAAAAGTGTAAACGTTTCGATAACAAATCTGCATAGTCTTCAAGAAATAAGAAAGGATATAAAAATTAATTAAGTTAATACCTTTTATATTTTTTCCAAAGTATTTTTTATATTGATCTGCAGGATCAAAAGAGTCAATTAACTTGCACCTGTCGATACCGGGATCTGGACCAAAGTGATCATATCTTTACTTTTCATTTTTAATTTACATATTGTGTACGCTCCAATTGCTCTAATTACTGCTTGACGAATAGCACTGATAATGGTTTTTACCGAAAGCACTTTGTTTGGATATTGGTTTTAATAAAGATTTTGCACGAATTACAAAGATTCTTCTTCATTTCCTATTTAGTAAATGATTTAGACCTATCTAAGAGAGAGTATATCTTGATTTTTACTATATACATTTTTCTGGATTCCAGCAAAAACATTAATATTAATTTTAAGTCGTATCTCTTATGTTTTAATTCAAATCATTTTCTTAAGTGTTTTTCAGGATTCTACGGGAAAAATACACTAATTCTTTTACGTTTTTTTTTTCCAAGAACACGTAATATAATATGGCCTTGTTCATTCCTCGTTGCATGACTATGTAGGTTACTATGTTAAAAGAAATATTTACCTTTGTAGAAATTATTAACAGCACCCGTTGTACTTATGGAGCTTTGTGCCTGATGCGAAAAATTTGTGGGTCCAGTAAAATCCCTAGCTACCGTTATATTCAACTTATCTTTACAACTATCGATGATTTTCTTGGCTTCTTTTAACGACATCATGTCGTTGCAATTGGTGTTGTTTATTTTGGTCACAAAGCTACCTATATCTAATGACTGGTTTGTGTTGAGTAGTTGTTCTCTTGCTTTGGACGATATTTCTTTTATGAAGAGTTTACAGCCTAGGACGATGCCAAAGTCTGAAATAAATCAAGATATTGTAAAACTGACATAATATATAGTCTAAAATCTGGGATTAAAAAAATATACCCTCATCTGTTAATTGAACAAAATAATGTTTTATAGGCTGATATCGATCTTACCTCTGCCACCATAGTTCTGCTACAAGTAATAATAATTAATTAAAACAAAAAATTATTTATATTTTATATTTTTTTTTCAAAAATCCTGAAAATTCCGTATTTTGATTATAACTCGGAAAGTATTGCATTTAGGCAAACAGATTACACAGGTCAACATTTGATCTACGCAGGAACGCCGAAAGCGGTTAGGTGCTACTAAGGTTTTTGAGGTCGCTGATTACGGTGAGAGGGTTAGTTAACCTCCATCACGTTAGGTTTAAGGACATTTAAAGATCAAGTGAAGAAAAAACCATTGGAAAAATCTGTAAAAATTGCATATGTTTTCGAGGTCGCTGAATCCGAATCCGGCGTCTATTTACATCTATCCTAAAGGTCATTCAAGGTCATTCTAAGGTTATTTTGGAATGTTTTTGGGATAAAAATGTGAAGTACGATTCGAAAAATCTGAAACAAATTCGTATGTATGTTTTCAAAGTCGGCGAATCGGATTTTGAGGTCAGTTAACCTTTATAATATCAGGTTCAAGGTCATTTGAAGGTCAAGTGGAGAAAAATACATGGAAAAATGTATGCATACAGATAGATCAAAAGTGTAAATAAACGCGAAACACCGGATTCGAATTTAGCGACCTCAAAAACATATGCATGAATTTTTCCAGATTTTCCAAATATTGACCAGTGTTATATAACTTAAATTAAAGGTCTTATAAAAGTACAAAATTTAAGTTATATAAAATTTTGTGTATCTTTTATAGTTTTTGAGATATTGACGTTTTAAATTTCAAAAAAAAAAATCATAAATATCTTAAAACCTCATAAGAAATACCAACAATTTTATATAAAACAAAAAATATAAATAGAGCTTTCTAAATTGTCTATATAAAAAGTTATAAACATTTTTAATAAGATGAATAATAAAAGATATAAACAAAAATGTAATTTTGATCAAAAACTTTAGTCGAAAATATATATTTTTTATTATTTTTTTTTGTGGCAGACCTATAGTAAGTTTCTACAAATTGGAAACTCAATAACCAGTACTAATGAGTAACTAAACTTGATTTTCCTACGAGAGTTTGTAAAATTAATTAACTAAGCGCGAACAAATAAAACTGCTCTAAAAATCTTATTTTTTTGGGTTACTCAAAACTTTGATAGGTTTTTTTACATTTTTTAAAGTTTTTTTTAGTTTCTTCTTAAGATTTCAAGTTCGTACGTATCTATCGACTTTGTGCACTCTGTTCGTGTACCAGTCTATACCCTGGGACCTAGACCGACACGGTCCCTTCATGCGTATCTTGCGAGTAACCCAAAGTAGTATTTTACATATTTACATACCTTCTTTTTTGGAATTTTTAGTTAATGTAATTTTCGTCGGTGGTGGTGGATTAACACCCAATGCCGCCAAGGGGGGCGGACCACTGTAGGACGCACTATGTCCATGAATGTGTTGAAGCATTCGCCTTTTGATCACAAGTGTTACGGTGTCGCCACTGTCGCGAAGTACTTGAACCGCAGTGGCGTAGTCCACATTTTGCAGAGAGATTCCATTTACAGAAATAATGCGATCGTTGACTCTAAAAAAATATCCACAAATAAATATATAAATAAATGAAATGGTTCCTAGTCATAATAAAATTATTGGTAACGATTACTACAAATATACATAATTTAGCGTTATACGATTTTTACCTTATTTTTTAAAGTATTATTTAACATTTTTATATTTATGGACATAAATAAGATATACAAAGGATGTTCCAACAAGACTTTTTGGATGTCGGTGATAGATAAAAATGTTTCGCAAGTTAAGTAAAAATTATTTATTGCAATAGGTAGTATAAATCTTTATAATTTATACGTCTGGCAGAAAACAATTCTTTTGTTTAAATTTTTCATAACGTCTAAGCTCATTTGAGGTGTTTATATCATAAATTATCCATCCAACTTCCTCTTTCATCTTTTAAAGTGTATGAGGATTGTTTTTGTAAGCTTGCCTAAATTACTCAAAAATAACGCAGTTGTGTCAAGCTGCATGAACTAGGTGGCCGGTTTACATCCCCATTTCTCGAGAAAATCCTCCCTTCAAATCTCTTACGCAATTAATCCATTGTTTTTCATGCTGTATGACATTCGAACTGTCTTGTTGAACCACATAGTCCATGTCCATTATATCATGCCATAAAAAGTGATCAAGGGAAAATTCTTTCAAAATTGGGGATGTAAACTAGCCACCTAAATCATGCGACTTGATGCCGCTGGATTATTTTTGGTGGGATTATGTTAAAAGCAAGGCTTACGAAAACAATCTCCCAAACAGTTGTGGAAAATTGTGGAAAATTTTATCATTGTAACTGTCATTATTTTATGTATAATTGTAAAGATATATACTATTCATTTCAAAAACAATTTTTATTTACCTTATACTACATTTTTTACCTAACATTAACATTCGGAAACTCTTGTTGGAATACAAACTTTATATAATTATACAGGGTCCTGCAGCTCACCTCCCGTCTTATGTAGCTCATTTATTATTCACTGTAAAATTTTCATATTTTGCAGACGTTACCTTTAACCCACGGTACATTTTAGGAAAATAATTTTGTTACTAAAGGTGTCCAAAAAGGTGACGTCACGATGGTAAATTTTTTTAAATAAACCACTGTATTTTTTGTATATTTAGGTACACCTCTTTTTTCTGGTTATTTAAAATTCCTCCAAAATTTTGTCAACATCGGTTTACTAATTTTAGAGAATAATAAAATTAAAAATAAAATGTTTTTTGCACCATTGAATTTTAAAAAAATGAATAAAAATAGAATAGTAAAAATGTTTTTTAAAATTTGAAGAGTTTGTCACTAAATTTTTGGGACACCCTGAAATTAAAATTTAAACCCAAACAATGAATTTTGTTTACAGGGTGCCCAAAAAAAAGGATGCTTTTTTTAAATAGAACACTGTGTTTTTTTTTGTATATTTAGGTACCTCTTGTGGTTATTTATATTCCTTTAAAAAAATAAAATAAAAAATTGTTTTGCACCATTGAATTTAAAAATGAATAAAAATACCAATAGTGCTTGATTAATAGAATTAAACAAGAAACTTATTAAGTAACGTAATATTAGTCACTTAGGTCATGTTTGGTTAATTTAAACTGTACAGGGTATCCAAAATTTAGTGTCAAACTCTTCAAATTTGAAAGGACTTTATTTTTCTTATTTTAAATATAACCCCCTGTATATTTTTAGGTCGTTAGATGCAGAATTAAAAAACAAACTGAAACAAATTTTTCTAATTATAACCCTATTGAAATTCCTAACACATTAAAAGTTATTCGTTGAAAACTTATTTTTGCATGTATTTTAATAGTAATACCATTGAATAAAAATGATAGGTGGCTATGAAAAACAATTTATTGACATTAGAATTTCCTAATAATGTTAATTATTACCTAAAAATTGGTTTCATTTACCTAAATGTTAGCCAAAAGTATTAAAAATTAAAAATTAGGTTTATTTAACATTTAAAGGTTTTTCTTAAATTAATTTAATTAATAAATAATAATAATTTTCTCGAATTTTTACAATACGTCAAAATAAGATTTTGTGAGTTAAATAAACTCCAATGTCAATAAATTGTTTTTCATAGCCACCTCACTTTTATTCAATGGTATTACTATTAAAATAGATGCCAAATGAGTTTTCAACGAATAACTTTTAATGTGTTAGGAACTTCAATAGGGTTATAATTAGAAAATGTAGAAATGTTTCTTTTTTAATTCTGTATGTAACGACCTAAAAATATACAGGGGCTCATATTTAAAATAAGAAAAATAAAATGCTTTTAAATTTGAAGAGTTTGACACTAAATTTTGGACACCCTGTACAGTTCAAATTAACCAAACATGACCTAAGCGACTGATATTACGTTACTTAATAAGTTCCTTGTTTAATTCTATTAATCAAGCACTATTGGTATTTTTATTCATTTTTAAATTTAATGGTGCAAAACAGTTAATTTTTTATATTTTTTTTTTCTCTGAAATTACTGAACCGATGTTGACAAAATTTTAGAGAAAGATAGATGACTACAAAAGGTACCTAAATATACAAAAAATACACAGTGTTCCATTAAAAAAAAATGCACCATCGTGACGTGACACTTTTTTGTGACACCCTGTATAACCTTAATTATTTTCCTGAAATGCACCATAGGTTAAAGGTCAAGTCTGGAAAATATGAAAATTTTACATTAAGTAACAAATGAGCTACATAAGACGGGAGGTGAGCAGCAGGACCCTGTTATATAACCTAAAATCATGAACATATTGCTATTCATAAAAAATTAAGTTGTAATCTTAATTAAGTAGTACAAAACATCATTGTGTTTATGAAATTATAAGGCAAATTGTAAATGTAGCATTTTTATGGCATTTTTGCTTGATTTAATAAGGTCTAAAATTTAGCTTCATCGTTGTTTTTTTCTTCAACCAAAATAAACTGACCTTTACATCAGGCCTAGAGATTTAGTAATAATCAAAGAGGGAATACGAACTAAATTGAAGGAATAAAGGGAATACGCGGAATTAATATAAGATATAAGTAAAATAATGTTTTTCAATAGTTTTTTTCTTATCAACACACATACCTTGTAGTTAACACATCATTAATTAATTAATTAACAAGTAATAAACAATTTCATTACCACTAATTCCCACCTAACAGATAACGATCTACGGTGATTGCGTAAACTTTAAGAGATAGAGTATGCAGTGATGCAGTAAAATAGCAAGAAGTTGCAGGACGCTTAATAAAAGAATATTTAAAAAAATGTTAAGCTGATTTGAAAGCTGTAAAAAAATTTTGGAAAGCTTGACTTTTCTTCTTACTGTCACTTTTGTTGCTAATTAAACCTAAGCTTTTGGAGTGTGGACACGTTATACTTTATCACAATCATAATTATCTTCAGTTTGTAAATTAAATTTTTGTAACAATTTTTTAAAGCTTTTTTAGGGCCTTTAAAAGAATCATGTGTTTCAATTAATTTTTAATTAAAGAAAAAATTAATAAATAGGGAAATGCAGTCCCAGTCTGTCTCATCTTCATTTAGTCATTTTTTTTATAATTCAATTAAGTATCAAATGTGATACATTTTTGTTTTTGAGATTAAATAGAAAATAATTAAGCCACAAATTACCCAAATTTGTGCTAATTTAACGCAATGGTGTAAATATTTCAGTGTGGGAACGGTTGTAGGCATCGCGTGCTTGTGTGCCGTCCCCCGTTAAAATATTTAGCACACAGAGGGTAAACATGAAGTCTTTCAATATAAAATGTATGTTATGTTGTTATTCTTGTCCAAACAAAAGGATTTTAAATCGTTCATTTTGTAATTCATGCCCAAAATGCTCAATAATAGTAAGACTTACTGTAGCAATCTTTCAGCCGGACCAGCAGCTAAAACATCGCTAACCGCAATGCTAGGATCTCCAGACGCAAAATGTGGATTGTCTCTTCCGCCAGAAACAGCAATTCCAAAACCAAATCCGGGAACTCTGGTTACGCAAATCTGTTTGTATTCCCATCCTCTCTCCTATAAACAAAAAAGAACAATAAGTTGCAAATTTGGTTACGATTTGAAAAATACAAATAATTTAAGCAAGTGGTTTTCGTCAAATGCAGGGTTCTGTAAAACCTTTTTGGGTTTCTTTACCACCCAAACCAAAAAAGTTAAGAGTCCAGTTCAGATATAGGTATTAAATAAAGAATATAATGGTTTGAAACATGTGGTTGCCTTGAGGGTAAGTGTGT
The DNA here is from genome assembly GCA_019359885.1 of Listronotus oregonensis. NCBI lineage: Eukaryota > Metazoa > Arthropoda > Insecta > Coleoptera > Curculionidae > Listronotus > Listronotus oregonensis. The sequence continues at coordinate 18,920 of JAHBCN010006720.1, forward strand.
TAAATTCACCCCGAGCAAAGTAGTTCTAATCTCACGGAGTTTAGTGATAGAATAATTTCAATTATTAACGTCTTCTGCTAAGGAGGAAACACCGCTTTTCTTTTTATCAAGGAATTTAGGTAATGCTGGACGTGATTAGTACTTTGATGGATGACCACCACCGAGCACAGCGTGGTGTTGTTTGTGTTTCGGATTTCATGTTGAAGTGTTAGTCCCGCTTGGATTATATTACCCAGATGTCAATAAAGAACAGTGCAGAAACTAATTATTTGAATAACGTCCGTGGTGGCACCACCGCGTTTTCTAAACAATGCCGTAGAATGCAATATGCACATTTCCTTACTTGGACATAGTTGACGGAAAAAAATAAGTTAAACATCTTTCATACAAGCCTGCCCCAATCTAAAATTAGCTGAAGGTTCTGTGAAAGAGACATCTGCATTATCATACACTTGCTTTCAAAATCAGGCTTAAAGAGAGGCTTAAGAAACTGAATACTAGAATGTAGGGTACTAGCGTCAAGAAAAACTATGAATTGTGTCAATCGTGAGAGAGAGAAGATTATTAATGTGAAGTAAGATCAAACTTGGTGCCAGTACTAAGCTCTAAGGTACCCCAGGGAGATCTATCTTAGGGATAGGTTGAACAAGCGCGGCCTTTTAGCTCTCCGGAAAAATGCCCTGGTCATAAGAAATTCGAAAGAGGCGAGTTAAGACATCTGCAAGTTCGGTAGCACATTTTTTTAAGACAATTTTTGGTATGCCATCCAGCTCAGAGGATTTCTTGGTATTAAGAGAAGAAAGAATACGCTTGATCTGCTATTGGACATTTTATGAGGAAGCAACTGTTGGAAGAGGTAGTGTTTAGCAGAGTTCGGCTTTTCTTTTAGGGGTAGAAATATTTTATATTCGAAGGTTAAGGGTTGCAAAGATTTTGTACAGAACTTTTGACTGTTGGTTTTAGCAAAGGACCAGCAGTATTTACTGCCATTCAAGTAAAAGAGGACTTTTAATGCAATTGTTAAAACGGTCTTTGGGCTGTGAAATAGTTTTATTGTACTAGTTTTTCGGCTTGATGGTAGCTTTTTTTAGGACTAGAATTTTCCAAAAACTTTTTCTGAGCCCGGATTTTTAAAAATCTGGCTTCGCCGCAGGACAAAATAACGGTTTGTGAGTTGAAGATAATGGTTTTTTTGGTGTGAAAAACGTAGGTGTCAATAATTGAATTGTTTCGGTAATTTGTTTACAAATTTCAGATGAATCATAAAAAAACGGTCAGTAATCATGATTACTTACGACGATTTTATTGTGATTAATGAAGAGTTTTTAGAGCTTTAACCTGTTTTTTGTGAATTGTATTTTTTTGTGATTATTGCGATAAATTTTAACGGTGTAATTATCTTTACATTTATTATGTTGCATATTTATTTGACATTTAACCGGTTTATATTAAATAGGAATAAAGAAACGCGATGAATTTTTCTTTTTGCCTTGAATGAAATAAATTAACGAAGCAAAAAGAATAAAATTGGAATTCGGCAACACTTGTGTCGTCACACGGCGTTTTGGTCTGACGACAAATTTAAAGGGCCAGACGTGAACTTTAAATCGTGCCCTATTAATTAAACATCTGGTAAAAAGTTATAAAAATAAGACTTTAATCACTCAAAACTCAGAATGCGTTGAACTATGCGAATAAATGAACTAATTTCTAGTTTAATTATAAAGACAAGTAGCCTTTTCATGTCCATGAAACAGGTCTGTTACATGCATTTCTGTAAAGTATATATTCCACAGATTTTTATGTTTATAATCATCGAGCTCTTGCAATATTTATTTTAAAAGGACATTCCTCGCTGAATGAAAACGTGTTTTGACAACAACCAGTCCCTGGTCTCTCTTCTTCGAAGATGCAGAAATCACAAAAATAAAGAAAGAAATCAAGGTCGAAACTGGAAGTGGCTCGACGGGCTTTTTTTAATGGCTGATGCAAGTCCGACCAGCACGTGGCAGTTCGCCAGTACGCAAGAAAATTTAAATCTCTTTTAGTACTGCGTTTTCACTTTTATAATGATGGGAAAACGGTGTTCTTTAAATATTTAATCAAGAAGAAAGTAAAATTTAAATTGATTGAAGTTTATATATTAAGTTTTTGTCATACCCATTAGTGAAAATCAATTTATTAAATACTAATTTTGTATGTTAGTTTGACGTCCTTGTTTAGGCGCACAGTAGTGCGCCAGGCCAAGTTCATATTATAACATCGTTATCGTTCTAGATAGAGGTATGACATTTGGTCGAAAAATTCACATAAGTATTCTAATTACCTTTGAAAAAAAAGTAAGTTATGTCAAGTGGTTTCTGAGATATTCGATTTTGAAAATCGCCCTTTTTACTACTGACTGACTAACCAGACTCATTCATTGACTCATAAAAATTATGGGGCACTTCCCGAGGGAGTGGAAACTTGAAATTTGGTTTGTAAGTAGGTCTTAGAACTAAAGGGAAGGCCGAATATGCTCTTAAATACAAAGAGATACTAATGTGTGCCTTCCTGGATATAGCGGGGCGTTTAACAACAAGTCCCCTCCATCTATCTCAAGCGTGTCGAGGCGCAGAGGGATCGACGCAATGCTGTAAGTGGATAGACTGCATGTTTAGGAGTAGATCAGTAAATAGTTCAATTCTTAAAGAAACTCTTTTAGCTCGGGTTGAGCGAGGATGTCTGCAGTGGGGCGTTCTGTCCCCACTGCTATGAAACCTGGACATAAACGACCTACTAAATGTCCTACAACTGAAGGACACCAAACATTGGGATACGCAGACGATCTCGTCATTATGGCCCAAGGAAAATTTATCAACACTCTTAGGGATAAAATGCAACAGGGCCTAAACGTAGTTACCAGATGGAGGAGAAAGGAGGGACTAAATATAGGCCTTTCAAATCAGCTATAATCGCCTTCACCAAAAGCAGAAAACGAGAGAGCCTAGGACTCCTGAACCTAAGAGGTGGAACAATCAAGATTGTGAGAGGGGTAAAATATTTAGCTGTCACACTACACTCTAAACTTACCTGGAACCAACATCATCAGAAAACAAGAGGAAAGCGGAGATGACTCTTATGTTAATCAGATGTGCTCAAGGAAAAACATAGGGCCTTAAACCAAACATGGTTTATTGGTTATACACCATGGTGGTAAGACCTATGATAACATATGCATCACTGCTATAGCTGCTGTTATAGAACTGGCCAAAGTACAGAGACTAATCCCAGGCTATAAAAACTTTTTAATACATAAATCCTCAACAACCATATAGAACATCTACATAACATAGGTGCCTATTGTTACACTACAGAAAGGTAACTCCAATTAACAAAATATATAATGAAAACAACAAACACAAATCATAAGTTTGAGGGCTTGTTTCTAAAGATCTTGTTTTTCATTAAAATAATTTACATTTGTTTTAGTGGAGAAAACAATCTGTATTTTAATTTACAATTTCCAGCTTAGATTGTAATGTTCTGGAATTCAAAGTGTTATTCTTTTAGGTTATAAATTAAGTTTAGTAGTAACATTTACTTGCTAAATCAACATAAAAGAATCAAGTAAACCAGGGATACTGAGGGTTTTCTTATCACCTTTAACATACAAAAAAGGTTGTCTAATGTCTACTTATATTCAAGAGGAGGTTACAGTATGTATATCAAGATATAAAAGAAAAATTATTCTATAATAGCGCGAAATTGATAGTTAAAAAACCAACTGTGATCATTGACAATTTCCGCATTACTGTAATAGGAATATAAAATATTAATGATTATTTTTATTATTAGGAATAATTATAAAGTAATTGACTAATTATAGTTATTATAAACAACAATGTTAGTTATACTTAATAAACAATACTTGCTTAATAATCCCAGGAAATAACGAAGTAGTAGCTGACAAATTTCTTTGTTTTTTTTTTAAATATGCAAGTAATTCATTTTGCTAGATTTATCTTATAGAAGATTGGATAAAACTTTATCTGCTATTGCAGAAAATATCGACAGCCCATTAACCGTTGCTATCACAGTTTTCTTCAAAGTTATTCATCGTTCTCAATATTAAAATGGATTAAGAATTTAAAACCTCCACAAAACTTTATCATTGACATATCCAGTTTAATAAAACAAATCCTCAGGTTTTAAATTTCAACGGTTTTTACGGTGCAACAACGGCTACCAGATATATCAATGCCGGAATGTCAATCTGCAGAATTATTGCAGCTTCTATAAATTTTATTTTTTTTCCGGTGGGTTTCTTTATGAGTTTTTTCTTCCCTCCATTTTAAGCGGTGTTATTTTGACCATGCACCTTTGGCAACCCCCGTTCTGTATGTTTTTTGTGTTCAACTCTAATTTAAAGTGCTCCTTTTGTTTCCTCAATGTATACTTTACCACATTAACAGGGAGTTTAGTAGATACATTCCTTATTTGATCATTGTGATCATTGTGAAAACATAGGTTTTCTTATCAAAATATCGATTATTTAATCCGTTTATTATTAGTTGGAATTGAAAGGCTGAAAAAGCGCCGCAAAAATTCTTTACTGTTTTTCTATATAAAGTCATGCAGGGTTGTATTGACTCTCCCACACCTTTATCTAAAATAAATTTAAGAGTTTCGCAAAATACCACTCGTACAAGGCAGTTATTTCATGTAAACTTACATCGCACTAATTATGGTATTACCCCTTTTGTTGATAGGTTGTTAAGAGATTATAATATTAATTTTCAGAATGTTGATTTGTTTACTTTTACTAATTTTAAATCATTGAAAAGGGATGTTACGTACAGATAGTTTATTAGCAGTCGCCAGATGGACGAGAAAGGAGGGACTAAACATAAACCCCTCCAAATCAGCCATAGTTGCCTTCACCAAAAGAAGAAATCTAGAGGGCTTAGGACCCCTGAACCTACGAGGTGAAGCAATCAAGATTGTGGGAGAGGTAAAATATTTGGGTGTCCTAGACTCTAAACTTACCTGGAACCAACATCTTCAGAAAACAAGAAAGAAAGCGGAGATGACTCTTATGTTAATCAGACGCTCCCATGGGAAAACATGGGGCCTTAAACCAAACGTGGTTTATTGGTTATATACCATGGTGATAAGGCCTATGATAACATACGCATCACTGGTATGTTGGACAAAAATGCGACAAAGAACTGCTGTTACAGAAGTGGCCAAGGTACAGAGACTTGCTTGCTTAGCTATAACAGAAGCAATTAAAACAACCCTAACAGCAGCCATGGAATGTCTCTTAGACCTTCCACCACTTAACATCATAATGATGGGAGAGGCAAGAATAAGCTACTTCCGACTGCAACAAAAACCAACTGGTTTCTACGCTAGTTTGGGACACAACAACATAAAAAGTCAGGTTGGCGGCAACATCCTGGATGAGCTAGCAAGCATGCATCATCCACACCATACTTTGGACCAGAACCTGCCCTTGGAGTGACCAAAACCACAGCACGAGGGCAAACCAGGGAATGGATCCGAAACAAACACAAGATAGGCTCATACAATGGGGACCCAAGTTGCAGAATGTGCGACGAGGGGGAAGAAACAGCCTACCACATACTGTGTGAATGTGAAGCGTTAAATCACAAAGACAGGCATTATTTGGGCAACCGAAAATGAGCCCACAGGAATATATCACGGCTCCCAGGAAGAAGAAGAAGAAGCATATTTCCTCTATTGTATACTTGTTTTAAATGTAACTATTAGTCCTTTTTATTTACAATGTAATATTGTTAGTTTTTTTGTGTACTTAGTTGAATAAATAAATAAAATAATAAATATGTATTTACCGAGGCAAAATTCACTTAGAAATTAAAACCACTGATTATATATTTTCTTAACTATTGAAGAATTTTAAGCGTAAAGTGGTTTTTTAATTAAAGTTATTAATATTTTTTAAAAATAATTCTAGATATGAGATAATACACAAAGCTTATCCAAGTACTTAAATTGATGTTTTCCCACCTTTTGAATCCACATCTAGATATCTTTTTCCAATTCACGGGTTCATATGGGAAATTTATTGGTTAAATAACTTCAACATAAAACTATAACACTTCCTTAGCTTTGAAAGGCTTACAGCTAAGAAGTCCAACATAAATATTTTCTTGTAAACTTCTTTCTTATTTGACTTCTTTCAATCTGATGACATTTTTGGGCTATTTTTTATCTACTTTATATCGTTATTAACTAATAACAACAATCAGTACACTTCATTACTCAACACATATTTGCGTCGTTAATATATTAGTAGAAGCTATTGCGAAAACCACACATTAATCTACTATATAAACTACAATCTTATTAATGTAAACCCATTGTTGTTTTTTCTCAAGTCAATGCCAAGGTTAACCATTTTCATTTTACGACACACCCACAGGCAAATAGCTATAGTGGGACTAAGAAATTAAATACCAAACACCTGATGAATGTTCTAGGAAAAATGAAGAGAGGAAATAAAAACTTTTATTTTAAATAATATTTAATTTTTGCAAGAAATGCCATATGTCAAGGTCTGATGAATTTTATTTAATCTCAAAATATACTGGCTAAACGTAGCAGTGCTGAAATTAAAGCTCTTACTTATACAGTGTGTTCAAAAAATTCACGGCTAAATTTTAGGAGGTAATTCCTAATTAAAAAATATTTTAAAACATTGTATAAATACGGATCCGAAAAAGCATAAGATACAAAAAAAATTAAAAAATAAGTGTTTTCCTACGAGCGTGCGGAAAAGTCCACTTTTCCGCACGCATTTGAGTGCGCAAAGTAAAACTACTCTAAAATCTTACAGGTAAGCAAGATTTATATGTATTTTAGTAATTGTAGGCTATTTCATGCAATATACGAAGCCATTGCAAGTTTTAGTTTATTCTCTTTTTTGTTTGTTACTTCGTAATTTTCAATATTTCAACTAAAACACAAAAAAACATTTTTTAATTACCCTGTATAATAATAATAAATGATTATGACAAGTCAAGCAACAATATGTAATCTTGGTGATTTTAACACATGTCAGATTTTTTCTTCGTTTCCATATGAACAAGCAATTGCACAAATGAATTTCAATACAAACAAGCATTTTTAATGAAAAGGCGTCATAGATCTTTTTTAATTAAATAAAAATCCGACAAAAATAATTATTTAAAATGAGTAGTTCCGATGAGGAGCTACCAGATTCTATCCTGGATGCAGCAAATACCTAAGTTTGAATTTATTACCAGCAAAATCTCGTGAAAAATATGAGAATCAATATAGTCATTTCGAAAACTGGGCTCCAGCAAGGGGACAAAAAGTGTTAAAGAAGAAGTGTTCTTGGCCTATTTTGCGGATTTGCAAAAAACATATAAACCTAATACTTTATGGAGTAAGTACTCTATGTTAAAATGTGCCCTCAAAGTGAAAAGAACCTTGATTTAAGTTCATATTTCAAGCTAACATCACTACTTAAACACCAAAACGTGGGATACCGGCCAAAAAAATCAAAAACTTTCAGCAAAGAAGAAGTTTCAAGATTCATAAAAGAAGCACCTGATAATATTTACCTTCTAATAAAAGTTGCTACAATTTTTGGATTAGCCGGTGCTTGTAGGAGAGATGAACTTACAAAAATAATGATTGATGACATACAGGATAATGAAAATTTGATAATGGTGAAAATTCCTGACAGTAAAAATAAGACTTCCAGAATCTTTGTAGTGTCCGATGAAACAAATAACGGACTTTATCTGCAATTGTACCGTAAATATGCAAATTTGCGAAAACCACATACCCCACACAGACGTTTTTTGTCCAGTATAAACAAGGAGCATGCAGTACGCAATGTGTGGGAATAAATTCAATAGGTAAAATGCTTTCAGAAATTGCTGCATACCTAAAATTAAAAAATCCAGAAGAGTACACTGGACATAGTTTTCGTCGATCCTCTGCGACTATGTTAGCGGATTCTGGAGAAGGAATTACCAATGTCAAGTGACTTGGGGGCTGGAAATCAACGGCTGTAGCTGAGAGCTACATTGATGAATCCACAAATCAGAAAAAGGATATGTCGAATAAAATATTGACCATGAACAACTCCCCTGCTGAGCTAAGTCAACCTTCATTAAGCCATACAACAAGCGCTTCCATAAGCCACCCGCTAAATGAAATTACAGGTTCTGCAATTAATTTACAATATGCTAATAACTGTTCTTTTAGTGTAAATGTTATCAACAAATAATTCCCATTTATAAATATGTTGTAGTAGTTCTTTCAGATTAAACATAATTTAAAAAATAATCATTGCTTTAATATTGGTATTATCTGACGCTCGTAGGAAAAATTTTATTCCTAACGCTTGCGCAAAGTGACTTTTCCGCACTTGACTGCTTGCCCAAACTCCGCTTCGCGTCGTTCGGGCAACGGCAGTCGCGTGCGGAAAGGTATCACTTTGCGCACTTGTTAGGAAAATAACTATTTTGTAATTATCCCAAATACCATGTAGCCGATTTTCTTAAAATTTATCAGTGTTATTTCTATTAATAAGGGCCTAATTTAGGCTAAATTTCTTGTAATGAAACTATAAACTTTGGTTTTACGGTGTTTTAATACAATAAACTATTTAAAAGATACTTTTCAGTACCAAAAAGCAAGCATAAAAAAAAATTTACGGGTTCTTAAAAACTATAAAAAAAAGTGACATCACATAAATCATTACTTTTTTTACCGGTGTCTAAAATACCTATAGGTAACACTTAAAATATATTATTTTAAATGATTTACAACACCCTCTATTTAAAATAAGTCCTTGATTTTTTTAAAGCAGTTTAAAAAAATTAATCTTCTCAAGGGCTTCGTCAGAGAGTCTGCAATCATTTGTTGAGTTAAATATTCAAAACTTAAAATGTTCATACTGATTTTCTCTTTAGAAAATGATGACGAACATCTATGTGTTTGGTACGAATTGATATCCGTTCATAAACAGCTTCTGTTTCCCCTTTGGTTTTTCTACATACAAAAAGTTGGTTCTTTCTCTTGAGCTGAGTTCACGGCTAAGCCCTCAAATAAAGCTTCTTGTGCCGCCATTGCCATTGAATGTAGTCCGCCTCTGTTGACAGTGCTACGGTGGGCTGCTTCTTACTTCCAGATTGGTGATTATTTTTCATTAAAAATGTAACCTGTCACGGATCTTCTGTCTGAAGAATCGTTTCCCAATCGGCGTCACAAAAACCATAAAACCCCTTGTTTTTTTTTAATATACCATCAAATTCTTTTGTAATGTAACTTCCCTTTAAGTAACGTAGGATTCGTTTAACTGCTGCCCGTATGCAGGTCCGGTTGTGGTTAAAACGACTGACACAACTGACTCAATACTATATCAGTCTGGATATTTGGGAAGCGAACAACAAACTTCCCACTGCTTCCTGATACGGCTTATTTTTCATTATCTCAGTTTCTTTTTTTATTCTTAGGTGACTGATCTTTGGTTAACTTTTCTCCTGTGGCTAATGGAGGGCCACGGGTTTTAAACTTTCCCCCATTTTAAAATTTTTTTAAGAATCTTCCTTTTCCCCTTCCCCTGATCAATCCTATTTTTTTTTGACTTTTTTGGTACCAAACCAAGATGGATTTATCCCCTTTTCTTTCTTTAAAATTCTTCATCAACTGATCTTTTAATTTTGTTAGCTTTTCTTTCATTTAAAAAAAATCATGTCATCTGTAAATCCCAAAAAATTAACTTTTTTTTTGTTTAATCTTGTAGTAGATGCAAGAATCTTTGATTTTTTTTAAACCCCAATTTTTTTTAAAAAATTGTCTAGTTTTTGATTCCATACTCGTTTTTGCTTTAATCCGTAGAGGACTTTAATTTTGCATACTTTTTGGGGAATTCTAAAACCCCTTCTGGGGAGTCATATAGATTTCTTCAGTCAAATCTCCTTGAAAAAAGGCAGAAATCATCCAACTGGTCTTTTCTGATTTGGGGTTTCCCCCGCAAGCGCTATTTTCTAATAGGATAACGAACTATTGGGAATACTCTCTTCATAGTAATTCCCTTTTTCTGTGCACAACCCTTTTAACAAGTCTGGTTTTATACTTTTCTCATTTTCTTTTTTTTGGTTTTAAAAAATCCCCTTTTTTACTTCTTAATGCCTTCTTTCCGGGAGGAAGGTCTAAAAACCCCCATGCCCCATTTCTATCAGCGCATCATACTCTTTTTCATGGCTTTTCTCCAATGTTCTTTGCCCCCTGGGCCCCTTAAAATTTTAAATGGATCTCCTTGTGCCAAAAGCAGGTATGTTACATAGTCCTTCAGTGCCTGGTATTTTCCCTATCTCTTTAGGTTTTTAAACAGGAACAGGAGGACCAAGTCTTCTGGTTCAAATCTGAGTCGTCGCCAATTTTGGGAACCGGGCCCCTTTTTAAATCGGGTCCATATTTTTGTTCATCCTTGACCGTTGCTAGTTTTTTCCCCCAAAAGGTATACATATCTTCATATTCACTTTCTATTGGTCATCTTCTGCTGTTTTTTACTGTAGGAAAAAAAAAATCTGAACCTTTTTCTATTTTTTTTTTTAAATTTGCCCCTTTTCTTGTTCTAAAAAACCAATGGGGGATAAACACCATATTTTCCCCAAACCCGCAAAAAAAAAAAGCCTTGTTCTGTACCCCCAAAAAAAATGGAATTGCTTTGGACCCCAATTTTTTTGGTTCTGGCTAGGTATGGCGCAAGGCTTTACAACCCAAAAATTCTAAATATGACAGAGGGGGCCCGCCCAAATTTCAAAGGGTTTATTTTCCATCATTTGGTGGGGGTTTAAGCAGATAGAAAAGATGTATTAACGGATTCCCCCAAAAAAATTTAAACCCTGTTCTATTAGTAAACAACGGTTTTTCCGATAGACGGTTGTCTTTTTATTTTTTTCCTTGGGATGAGGGTAGGCTGATGTTCTTTTCAGACTGTAAAATCTTTTTCAGTTGGCTGTTTACATACTCACCACCATTATCAGTTAAAAAAGTCTTGATTTTTTTTTTTTGATTTTCAAAACCTTTTTTTAAAAATTTTTTAAAAAATTGGGGACCTGAGATTTATTTTTCAAAAAAAAAACAAAGGCAAAAAAAGTTAATCATCAAAAATAAAAACATTTTAGCCAACAAGGGTCTTTTCAAGGGGGTTTTTTTAAATCGGAAGTACCAGTCCAAAAGGGCTTGATTTGGTCTCACTGTCCTTAAATGGCAATCGTGTATTTTCCCCTTACAAAAATCACAAATAAAGTTGATCAAACACATCCCAAAAAAAATACCATTAGCGAGTCCACTTTTAGTGTATTAATACTTCCCAAATTATTGGCAACGTCTATCCCCAAACTCCCCAACTCTTTCTTTGGGGTTTAAGACAAAAAATTTTTTTGTGGAACTCTAATTGAATAAATTATTGTCCATAGTGGCTGAAGCTATTAATTCGTTGCGAAATTAAAAAACCCTTTTCACCCTTTGAGTCAAAAATAACTGTTTTCCCCTTTTTAACAATTTGGCTAAAATGAGCAAATTTTCTTTTTAAAGCAGGAACATAATAAATATCCCTTGATTTTTTTAATGTATTTCCTCTTAAAACCAGGGGAAATTTTTATCTCCAATAGTCTTTGTCATTTTTCATTATTTGCTGTGGTAATTGACAACTTTGGGGCCCGAGGGTTAAATTTTTAAAATTTATTAAGTCCAGTGGCGTCTGTTATCGAAAATAATTTTTGAAAAAAATGTATCCCCACTGACTTTTTTGCAATTTTTATATATTTTTTTTATATTAAGCAACTAAATTACAACTTTTCTGTTGCTTAATATTTTTTCCTGTTTTGCTTTACTTTCGAGAAAAAAAATAAAATCCACTTAACTGCATACCCCCGCTCAACACAAACTATTATAAAAAATAATAATTTCCAAAAGAAACTTTTCGCCATGTTTGTTGTGTGGTCCAGGAGTATGCAATTAAGGAGATTTTATTATTGTTCTCGAAAACGAACCAAGCATAAAAATTGCAAAAAAAGTCAGTGACGTACATTTTTTCACAAGTATTTTCGATAAGGTTTCCACTGGGACGCCACTGGACTTAATAATTTTAATTTATTTATGCCCAAATTAGGCCATTAGTAATAACACTGACAAATTTTAAAAAAATTGGCTACAAAGAATATAAGATAATAACAAAAAAATCTATTTTCTCCAACCGTCAAAAAATGTTGACATTTCTGTACTATTTTTAAGTGCAAAAGCTATCAATTCTCATACCGTACAAAAATGTGCTTGTTGCTTAGCAACACTTTTAATTTTAGGATTAAAACGCTACTTCTAATCCTAGGATTAAAAGCAATTGCATTTGAGCTCTTTTGAATAACTAAACCTTTTAATTTTGACTTGGTTGGAGAAAAAATAGTATACAGTATGTCCATGGAAAAGGTGTTGAAGAAAAATTTTAAAAAATTTTGATACCTTCAAAGTAAATTGGGATAGAAACCTTTAACATATTTTATACGCGGTGTTTAGAAAATTGAAAAAACTTAAAATGGTACAAGAGTAAAGTGCAATTATTTAAGAAGATATGGAAATAAGCTACGAGGAAAAGTTGTTCAAAATTAAAAGCTAGTTTCTAATACCAATTTTCGAAAAAATCGGCCTACTTTTATTTTTTTTAATATCAATTTAAATTTTAATTTCAATTTTATCAAATTTTTTGCTATTAAGTAAGCATTTAAAGCTGACGATACTGCGGCTAATGAATTATAAAAGCAAAGTGTCAATAAAGCTTGTCACTATCAACGCCTACTAGTACAAAAATTTGGAATTAATTAATTAATAAAGAAAATTTTAATCACAAATAAATAAAAGTGGTCCGATTTGTATTAGAGACTACCTTTTACGTTTGAACAACTTTTTCTGGTAACTTATTTCCATATCTTTGCAAATAAATGCACTTTACTCTTGTACCATTTTAAGTTTTTTCAATTTTCTGATCACCGCGTATAAAATATGTTAAATGTTTCTATCCCAATCTTACTCTAAGAAGTAGCAAAAATTGTTATCACAAGTAGCTTTTTTTGATCAAATTAAAAATAAAGTATTTTTCGTATTCAACACCTTTTCCGTGGACATACCAGTACGTCCACGAAAAAGGTGTTGAATAGGAAAAACTTCTTTATTTTTAATTTTATCAAAAAAAGCTACTCTTACAAAAATTTTGCTACTTCTTAGAGTAGGGATAGAAACATTTAACAAATTTTATACGCGGTATTCAGAAAATTGAAAAAAATTTAAATGGTTCAAGAGAAAAGTGCATTTATTTGAGAAGATATGGAAATAAGTTACTAGGAAAAGTTGTTTAAAAGTAAAAGATAGTTCCTAATACCAATTTTCAAAAAAATCGGCCCACTTTTATTAATTTGTGATAAAAATTATCTTAATATTAATTAACTAATTCCAAATTAACAACTCATTATTGTACTAGTAGGCGTTGATAGTGACAAGCTTTATTGACACTTCGCTTTTATAATTCATTAGCCGCAGTATCGTCAGCTTTAAATGCTTACCTAACAGCAAAAATTTGATAAAATTAATATTACAAATTTAAATTGATATTAAAATAAATTTAATCACAAATAAACAAAAATAGGCCGATTTTTTCAAAAATTGGTATTAGAGACTACCTTTTAATTTTGAACAACTTTTCCTAGTAACTTATTTCCATATCTTCTTAAATAAATGCACTTTACTCTTGTACCATTTTAAGTTTTTCAATTTTCTGAACACCGCGTATAAATATGTTAAATGTTTCTATCCCAATCTTACTCTAAGAAGTAGCAAAATTTTTTATTAAGAGTAGCTTTTTTCGATAAAATCAAAAATAAAAAAGTTTTTCCTCTTCAACACCTTTTCCGTGGACATACTGTATATCATACGATAAGTGCTTATTTTTACTCGCAATTTTGCATTCGCTCGGCTGCGCTGCGCTCCGCCTCGCAACTGCAAAATTGCTCGTAAAAAAAGATGCACTTTTAATCCTTATAATATACTATTTTTTTACAGTTTAACACCCTGTACCTATTAAATTTTTTTATGGGAATTACCCCCTGAAATTTGGCTGTGCTTTTTTGAACACCATGTATACTACGTGACAAAAAAAGGTAAACATCTAGTATTTATAATCCTAATTTAATAGCATTTTGCAAACCTATTTATTTTTAATCCAATAAAAAATTATTACATTTTTAGTCTTACCTACGGCTCATTTTACCAGTTTTTTTTTAACTGTTTTTTAATCTAATAAATTAAAATATTATGAATTTTTGCTCACACAACTAACCAACCACCTCATTTTCCGAGGTTTCGAACTCATTTAATTTTTTCGTCCTCATGGGGGCGTATGTGCTTACGTTCGCAACGATCTCGCTTATGCTAAAGTTTCTAACCTCGAATCAGGTAGGCCTAATATATTTGACCTAAACTTATCTGTAGATCTACCAAATTCATCCGCTTTATATACTGGTCCCCATCTTACAATTCTTACACCGAGTCCTTTGACTTCCTTTCAATAAAGATTGACACTACTATTTCTCAGTTTCCACTGGCCGAAGTAATCGTCCTGGGGGATTTTAATGTTTACAATAAGAACTAGCTAGGTTCTACAAACACTGACACTCAAAGCAGATCAGCCAAAACCTTTGTAATCAGTAACTCGCTCACCACTTTAATTACGAAATATACCTACTTTAACTACTACTATTTCCACTTATAATGCTAACACCCTAGATCTTTTTCTTACTTCTAACCCTGAACTCTACCAAGCATCAGTAACTGCTCCCCTGGTCGCTCAGATCATGGCTTGGTCACTCTATCATACTCTACACCAGGGATTCCCAAAGTGCTCGATATCGACCCCTTGGGGTCGATATCGGTTTCCCAGGGGTCGACATAAACAATAACTGATTTTGGAGGTCGACGAGGTCTAAAAATCGACCCCTATTAAATTAACACAAGTTCTTATTTAAAACTTTAAAGATAGGTAGGTAGGTACTGTATTGTTTATGTTGTGTTACGTGTACTAACAATAATTAATATTTTTGTAGGAAATAGCATTGTTGTAGTAATGTAAAGCCTCAAGTTCGTACAAGATGAAAAACAAGAACCAAGGCTATCAGAAGTTCTGGTTGCAACGCAACATTGAAACACAGTATCCTACATTGTGGAACATTGCTGAAAAATACCTTATCGCTTTTCCATCATCATACCTAGTTGAAAAAAGTTTCAGTGTGGTAACAAACATTTTGACGAAACAAAGAAACCGTTTGAAAATCAACGAACGTGGAGATGTAAGGCTGCAACTCACCAATATTGACCCGGATATATCTAGATTGGTAGATGGTCACCAGGTTCATCCATCACACTGAAAGTTTTATTTTCTCTTTGCGAATTAATACTTTTTTAAATATAATTTCCTACCTACTTAAGATTCTTTAAGTACCTAATTTGTAATAATCATTATAAATTAAACTTGATATTTACTGAATGTCTTTTTATTTTGTTAAATTTTGATGATAAAATGAAGTCAACTTTACTCACTTAACCAAGTGCAAAGTTTTCCAATTGCTACCTTAGTACCTAGGTATTTTGTATCAATAGAAAAAACTAAAGATAGGCCCCCTTATTCATAATAGTCTGCTAACTTAAAGCATTGCTAATTCTCACTCTGTCTTCTTCTATTGACCTAAGTCAGAATGAAAAATAACACCCTGTAGCAGCTGTTTTAAGTTAGCGGACCATTATGAATAAGGGGGTTGATCTTAAAAGTAGGTAATTTGGTCATGGTGGTCTAAGGTAACAGTCCATTTTGGAAAAGGGGTCACTTGTCCAAAATAGTTTGGGGATCCCTGCTCTACACATTCCGAGGGAACTAAATGCATGCCGTCACGCACCATCTAGCACTACAGCTCGGTCAACTGGGATGATCTGAGAGATGTCTTTGTCACCCACCCGTTGGATTCTACTTACTTTTCTACTCACGATCCTCACTAATCCCACGGAAAATGCCCCATTATTTTGAAGAGTTAATGAGTTAGTCAGTGGAAATATCAAATATCTTAGAAACCACTTAACGTAACTTTCTTAATTTTTTTTACAGGTAATTAGAATATTTATGTGAAATTACACACCAAATCTCATACCTTTTTGTGGAACGATAACGAAGTGAAGATATGCATTATTTTTGGCCAATAAAAATATCAATGAAGAGGTATATTGGCCCATAAATATTTTCTTTTTTTCGCAACATTTTACCTTGTCTTAAGTTTGTGAAAAATTACTATATTTCATCATTTAATGGCAATCTAATAGTTGTAAGAATACACACATATTAAAAATAATTATAAACAAAGAAAATATGCGAATTATGACTCAATCACCAGCTCCGCCTCTATGAAAACTGCCTATTTTAATATTCTAACGGCAGCAATCAATTATTTACAATCGCATATTTGCGCAACACTCTGTAACAACAAATGCATTTTTAAGCTACTTGGCAGCTGCAGAGGCCGAACAAGAAAGAAGTCAGGAATACCAACCGTTTTAGTCACAGCCATTTAAAATACTTGCCGGTAAAGTGGTTTCTGTAATATTTTATTTTCACAATTTAAATTGCTAAAAAGCAAAAGAATGTCGAGCTTGTTAAACCTACACAACAATAAAATTTGTTACCTTTTCATTAAATAAACAAGGTAAAGAGATGATTCTTTGAAGAAAAAAAGGCGTGGTTAGAGCTGGGTAGGAATCAAAGCCAGAAATCGATTCCTTTTTAAGGATCCGAAGGCTGGAATCGATTACCTTTAAAAATACAAGCCGTAATCCGGATTCGTTATAAAAATTTAAATAGATCCGAAATCATTTTCTTTTTGTATTGACCCGATTTCAAAAGAAATCGATTTTTTTAAAAGATGCAGGGTGTACCTAAAAATAGGCATAAATTTAACTTGCATTTAATATTTGCTTGATCTTATAATTTTTTTATTATCCTTTTCTTGATGCACTTTTAAATAGGACACTTTATCATAACTAACTATACTATATTTATTGCATCATAACCGAATAAAGAATATCTGTCATTGTTACAGTGGAGGTTTCAAACCAATGATGATGGTCGAATTTATTGAAAACGGTAGAAAAATGATTGTTTTATCAAATAGAGGAAAAAATATGCTTTTTTATTCTATTCTTCAAAATATTGCGAGTTGCTTAAACTTCTTCTTTAATATGAAAAATCTAGGTCACCCTATATATATATATATATATATATATATATATATATATATATATATATATATATATATATATATATATATATATATATATATATATAATAATATATTATTTATTTATAACGTTAATTTCGATACGCTGAATCTAAATCCAAAGTCCGTTTGGCCGTACGCCCTCTAAATTTTAAGTTAATTGCGAAAAACTGCTAAAAATGGCTTAAAATTACGAAAAGATGAACGACAGTGAAAAAGCAGCTTAGCAAAGTTTTAAAAACGTTTCTCAGAACTTTTTGGGAAATAAGAAGAGTAAAAATTACCAGAATTTAGTTGAAGAATTACTAGAAAATTTAGGGTTGCTTGATGAATCTGAAATTGCAATTCCTACATTCTCACCTTGACTACTTTTCTCAAAACTTTGAAGACTAAAGTGAAGAACAAAGAAACGATTCATCAAGATATAATGAAATGGAGAGTCACATCAAGGAAGGTGAAATTATCAACCTGATATGGCAGATTTTGTGGTCGCTAAGAGAGAATAAATCGATAGAAAATGGAAAACGAAAGAAACCAGTGATAGACATTCAAAGTTAAAAAGGATTCGATATCAAGCAAGACTTTTTGGAAAATAAAAAGGGTAAAAATTACCAAAGTTTAGTTGAAGAATTACTAGAAAATTTTGTTGCTTGATGAATCTGAAATTGCAATTCCTACATTCTCACCTTGACTACTTTTCTCAAAACTTTAAAGACTAAAGTGAAGAACAAGAAGAACGATTCCATCAAGATATAAGTGAAATGGAGAGTCAGCATCAAGGAAGGTGAAATGACAACCTGATGGAAGATTTTTGCTGGTCGCTAAGAGAGAAATAACGATAGAAAATGGAAAACGAAAGAGAAACCCGCTGCATAGGATATTCAAAGAAAAAGGAGTTTGATATAAGCGAAGAACAGTTTAAAATCAATGAAGGTCGTTCCTCACCTTATCATCACATCGTTTTTTTATCATCGACCAAAAATACAAATAAACATGCTTTAAGTAAGCTAAATTCATTCCGAAAGAAATTATGTCAACGATAGATTTATTAGAATTTTTTTACTATTCTTTGCAATTCCGATTTTTACATTTTTCTGCAAATTTATAAATATTTTATTACAATTTGGGAGAAATCATGTTCAGCTCATTGCTATATGTAAGAATAATACTATTTATTGCTATTTTCTGCTACATCATTGCTATTTTTCACGGCTTTTGATAAATATATAAATTATCTCGATAAATATATTCGGAATTTGAATTCATCACATTAAAATGAATCAGAAACATACTTGATCGAGTTCAATAAAAAAAATATTTTTCAGAATTGCAATTTTTAGCCATTTTTTGCAATCTATTTAAAATTCGAAGGATGTACGGGCCAAACGGACTTTTAGCGTATCAAAATACACAAGAAACATATTTTATAAAATTGTCTTCATTTTTATAACTGCAATTTTTTGAGATTTGTAGCTATTTTAGCAGTGTTTTTATAATCTACTTAACGTCTTCTTACTTCGGATTTAGATTCAGCGTATTGAAATACATAAAAACATACCTGATGAGTTCCATTAAAAATAGTTTTCATTACTGCAATTTTTCGCAATTTTTAGCCATATTCAGCGTTTTTTCGCAATTTACTCAACATTTGGAGGTTGTACAGCCAAACGGAATTCGGATTTGAATTCAGCGTATCAAAATACATGAGAAACATACTTGATCGAGTTCAATTAAAAAAATGTTTTTAAATTGCAATTTTGCAATTTTTAGCAATTCTAGCAGTGTTTTGCAATTTACTCAACATTTTGAGGGTGTATGACCTCGGATTTGGATTCAGCGCATCAAAATACATATAGATAGATGGGTCTGGACAAATGTACAGACATCTATATTTTTTTTGTGTGTCGGTGATTTAATTTCTGTTTTAAAGAAGTGTCTTATTGATTTGTACCTTATTTCGTTTTTGATTTCTTATCTTAAAGACATTCTTCGAAAATAAGACATATGGAGAAATCTTCTGAAATAACTTTCACTATTGTGACAATAACAGTAATATCGAAATAATCCTTTAGGCTAAATATAAATAAACTTTTATTGGATTATTAAATTGCATTATTAGTTTAAAATATGAATTTATTATCAAGGTGTCTTACGCAATATGCAATTATACAGTAATTTTTTTAATAGGTTCTAGTGCACTCGATATTGATTTGACTCTTACAAATAGTTCTTTGCATTTCCTCTAATGCTAATTTATTAAATTTAATAAATATACTTAACATAAATAAGTAATTTAATTTAACAATTAAGAGTTAATAATATATTTTTTTGTAAAAAATGGTCCGATTTAATCCAGGACTTAAATTAATAAATTAAATAAAACAATCATTCCTGGTATCTTTTTATCTTCTTTTGGTTAATTACTTTGCAAACATAGTATGAACTGTAAGAAGGTAAAATTAAAACCTGCAAGATTTTCTTCCTGTCTGCTTAAAATAAGCGTTGAATTCGACCCATTCTGCCTATGTGGAAAAAAGTTAATTAAACCATTTTTTAATTTTGACTTTAATACAGATAAAATTGATACTTTTCTTAGTATATTACCACCGATTGTTCGCACCTCGTTGTCGTGGTTGACCAGTAGGATCTTTTGGAACATGCGCTAGAGTTGCTGGTTATCGGCAACTTTATTGCTGCGTATGGAACGGGATCGGAAGCTAAGATGAACACAAGGCTTACCAGGTGTTAACATACCGTGCTGATGAGTGAATGACATCCTGTGCCTTAAACAGGTGTCTCCAACGGTGCCTCTGAGACACAGGGCGACCTCTCAGAGTATCTAGCCTTACTGCGGTAATGCGGGGCTCTGCCGTGGTGGACTATTACTTCCCTAGCTCCAAACAGAAAGCGGACAAAACCGCTTTTATAGGAAAAAAGTGGCAAGGGTGCGCTGACCGAAACGGATAAATCCGTTTCGAGAGGTGCCACCCAAGGTCACAAGCAGACAAAGGTGCGCCAACCGAAACGGGTGAATCCGTTTAGAAAGTGCCCCTGAAGTCATAGGCGCCTGCTTCACGGGGAAGGCTAATCCCGAACAAACAGGTGCTAAGGAAAGGATCCCTAAATCCAAACAGAAGGCGGACAGAACCGCCTTTATAGAGAAAGGGTTCCCTGGCTTTAAAATAAAGCGGATAGGACCGTTTTCATAGGAAAAGGCCGGAGATACGGCCTCAAAAGGAACATCTGGTTTCCGTAACAAGGACCTGGTAGCTACACACATCACTATAGACCAGCAGAGGAGGGATAGAGGATCTAATCGTTTGCTCGTCATACTTTCCAGGGGACAGGGACAGTAGCGACACGAGTAAAAGAAGATGTAAGAACTCTCTCTCCCAATCTGATATCGGATTCCGGTAGCGACACGAGTAAAAAGATGTAAAGAATTCTCCAATCTGATATCGGATTCCGGTAGCGAACGAGTAAAAGAAGATAAGAACTCTTCTTCCAATCTGATATCGGATTCAATAGAAGTCTGATCCTATTTGGATAAATATAAAAAGATGTGAGCCACAATAGACCGAGCGGTCGCAGTGAAGGGCGTAAAGTCACTCACTTTAAACCTACCTACTTACCTATATCTCTACTAAAAGTAACATATCAACCCCACCATTTGTAAATAGAAATTAAAATTAAATTAAAATTTTTTTTCATAAATTTATTTCCATTATTTCGCGTTCACACTTTGTAATTTCTTATTTTTCTTTTGTACCACATTTTTCTTAATCATATGTTCCTAATAATGTTGCCATCAATAAAGAAAAACTCAAAGAGAAAATATAAATACAAATCGATTAACTTAGTAATGTTAAAAAACGTAAAAATTAAAAATTAAATAAATAAAAATTGATTGATTTAGTTGTACTGAAAAAAATTCTGGTAATTATTTGGAAGTTGGGTCCAACTTTTTAGGGAGGTAAAATTACGCTGACTAAATTTATTTTGACTTGTCAAATATTTTTATTTTTACAGTTCACCTAAGTAGAATAATTAAAGAAAAAAAATTCAAAAAGGTAATTTTTTCGATTTTTTTTTTTTGTTAAATTTAAGAAAGTTTAAAACTGACATTTTTTGAAAAAAATATATGAAATTATTTGTCTTCACACGTAAAATGTAGAAAAAATAACTAGAAATTGTTAAACCTAAATGGATGCGTTTTATTAAGGAATAACTTGAAATACCCATTTTATTATTTTCAAAATAAAAATTAACACCGACTTTTTTTATTTTTTCCTCAAGATTCCTAAATGCGCCGTAAAATAGAACAAAATGAAAAAAAAACGTGTAAATATCTACATTTTTCGATTTTTTTTATGGCCAAAAATAGAGTGGACCCCACTTCCAAATAATTCAAAAATTTTTTACAAATTAAAAATTTTAAAAATGAATTTTATCGTGGTCATTTAAATTCTGATAAGTTTTGTAATTTAAGAAATCTATCTCCATTAATAAGCAAGATCCTAATAGAAAGACTAGAATGTTCAACACACTGTATCTTTTCAAGTATCTCTTTTAATGTGATGTAATCAAAGTTGTAGTCCTAAATAGATTCATCTAAGTGAATTATTTCTGACAAATTACTTACAATTATTGCAAGTTTATTGGGGTCATTTAAATTGTTATTTGGTAAATTGACCAACAGCTGATTGCATTGTTTAAAGTAATTGACATTACAATAAGTAGGTAGGTATGTACTTACCGGCCGAGATGTATTATCGTATTTATTATCGTTATTGGAATTTATTTTTAAAATATTAGTGGAATTGACAATGGTCGTTTAGAGCTTTCAATCACTGTCGTTAAATTATGGTGGTTGTAATTATTAAAACTTTACTCAAAGCAATGTTAATTTACTGGGAAAAAAATGGTTAAATGCATACCTGACGTTAGGCATAACCTTACAGTTTTATAGAAATACCTAATGGCATATATTTTGAAGATGGACCTGGACGGATGGTGTTTTCTAGTTTCGTACACCTGCGTTTCGTACGCTTCAAAAATTTACCTTGTACACTGAATTATTTAATCAAGTTTATGCTTCTCGTTTTGTACACCGACCATTGTGACGACCCAAATAACCAACCAAATAAATAACATATTGAAAATTATTAAAATTTTGTTAATAATGTCTACGTAGGGATAATTTAGACAAATTCAGAAGCCCTAGTTCTGCGGTCATGATTAGTTCTGGTTAGTTAAAGCGGCTTTTTATTTTCCTCAATTATATTTCAGACTAAATAGATAATAATATTTTATATTTTATTTATAAAATATGTTATTATATAAACTTATATATAATTATTTTATGTTACTGCATCTTATATGTGAGCAATAAATATTTTGATATTTAGTTATTTAGAAATTATATAAAAATGGTTTTAATTTATTTTATCATATTTTATGAATCATCAGAGACAGGAACCTACCAGTTTTTTGTGTACGAAACGGGATGTCGAAAACTGAATAATTAATTTTGTGTACGAAATAAGAATATTTGGGGGAAATTTTTGAGGTGCACGAAACGCGAGTGTACAAAACAAGAATAAACCGGACGGATGGACTTGAGTAAATTATTAGATTTTTTGTGGGAATATTGGTTTTTATAAAATATTATTTGTTTTTTTTAGAATATTGATATTTGTTTAATATTTTTTAAAAATACATTTTTGTATTATTAAGCTAATCCACTCTTTCAATAATATAACAAAAAAATATTTGAGGATATAATTCAGAAATTTTAATTTCTTTTTTAAATTAAAATATTATAAAAATCTACAGACAATATATTATCATTTTTTAATAATTATTCAAATTAGCATGTAAACCAAATTATTTCTTCAATACAGCCATTAATATTGTAAAAGATTCCTTGTGAAATGCAATTTTGAAATCTATATGGACAGCATCCACCTGGCCACGTGTATTTAAAACATCCTGAATATCTTACCCATAGTAGACTTTTGTCTTAAAACTATTTTGAAACATACAAATAAATTTACTTCAAAATTTTTGTTTAAAATATAGGCAGGTGTAGACCTCATTGTAAATGGACGGTAATTACTTATATCTGATTTATTATCATTTTAGAATATTAGATACTAGCTTGATTCGGTTAAAATAACAAATAACATTTTTATACAAAAAAATCATTAAAACTTTCCTTATATATTCTTCACCATTTAATGACAAGAAATATCGAGAGAACATTTTTTCCTATTTTTAACCCGAACTAATCAGAAAGTCTGGCGGGTGCATTAGTGCTCTTTTAAGGGTTATTTTTATCCTTTTGACCCCAAAAAATACAAGTAATAGACCAGGAGCTGGCGACAAAAAATTGTGTCAAATTTTATTCTCCACGAAACTCTATTTATTCGATAAAGTACAGTCTCCTGATACCGAAAAGTCACTTCTTACACCTACAGGGTGGGACAATAATTGAGGAAGGGTTGAAAAATAAACAATAGGGTTTGTCAAATTTTATTCTCTCTAAAACTTATATGTTAATTAATTTTCAATAAATAATACATGAAAAAACGTTTCTTACACCTAGGGAGCGGGACTAAATTGTTCTTACAGCTTATAAACAATGTAATATTTTACAAGCGCGTTGTCAAAAATTATTTTCTTTAAAATTTACACGAGAGGTAAGTTTAACCTTAAGTAACAAGAAAAAAAAGTTGTTACGGCTTGAACGCGGACCAAATGAGTTCTTACGCTGCTCTAAATTTAAAAATTGAGAGCGCCCTTGTCTTAATGTAAATTATGCTCGTGAAAAGGAATGTTCATAAATTGCTGAAGTTATAACAGAATTTTACATAATAATTGATATACATCAATTTAGGCAAGTTATATTTTAATATTTTTAAATTTAATATATTAATTATTTACTAATGAAAAAAATTATTGATGCATTTTCTATTATTCAGGAATCAAATATTGAAATTGATAAAAGTTGGAGGAACGTCTGCAGGATTTACGGTTACCATAAACTTAAATGTACAATGAAGCGAGAGTGGCAGTTTTTGTAAAACATATGTATTAAGTAATATGAAAGACATCTTTAAAATGCCAAAAACACAACTTGACGGCTCGATTCTACCTCCCTGTAAAACGGAACTAAAACAACAAATCTTGAGATCAGTATAAATCGCCTCCATTTGGCAAAATGCACATAAACAAGAAATTAATAATTTCCACATTAAAAACGACGGTTGGGCAATAAAAGGCGACACATGTCTATTCAAATGGTTTGAAGGCAATCAAATGCCAGCATTTATTGATGATATCGTCGTTGACTCAACAGAAGAAAAATAAGGTATTTTTTAAAACTTTATTTCACAAACCTTTATTCTTCATCAAATTTTAAAAATCGATTTTTTAAAAATTTTAGATCAGTCGAACGAAGTGGATGATGATAATATAGGCCATCCAATCGATGAACTCGAAACATCAGATACGGATATTGACTCCTCTTTTGATAATTCAGATATCGACGACAACATATAAATTATTTTATTAAAGTGATTTATAATTTTGATAAATAATTTTGATAATAATAATGATATCGATATAAATAAAAAAAATTAATAGTATATATTATAATAAGAATAATAATAAAGTAAAAAGTTTAATGATATTTTATGAATTATCCATTTTCCCGATATTTTTAATTTTAGATGAGCGTAAGAACTCATTTGGTCCGCGTTCAAACCGTAAGAACTTTTTTTCTTGTTATTTAAGGCTTAAACTTACCTCTCATATAAATTTTAAAGAAAATACTTTTTACAAGCTGTAAAAATAATTTAGTCCCGCTTGCCAAGTGTAAGAAACATTTTTTCATGTATTATTTATTGAAAAGTAATTATCACGTAAATTTCAAAAATAATAAAATTTTACAAACCTTTTAAAAAGATACATGTTCGAAAACGTTTTCTGCCTATATGTCCCCGACTGACCTTGGCATGATAACCTTTCTTATGGCGAAAATAACTGATTCCATCAGTATGGAGGAGAATAAAATAACAATACTTTTTGTCGCCATCTTTGGGCTAAAACGGGAAATCTTTAAAAACACTTTAAACCAGAAATATTTTGAAGTTTTAATAATCGAGATGAAACCTTTTGCATTCTCTTTAGAAAAGATCAACCACAAAGGGGTTTGTTCCCCAAAAAAAGAAGAAACCATCTTTCCCCCAAACAAAACGGCTGCAAAAACATCAGCGTTAAGGTGGAACCCAACAAAAACCCATTCCCAAAAGGGGCCACAAATCCCGGGGGACTGGCACACAAAACTTCTGTCATGGACAGGCCCGTTGGAAAAATGCCCCAAAGCACCCAAAAAATGAGTGCAAGAAACAGAAAGACCCCGGCGACGTGCGCCAACTGCAATCAGCCTCATGCTGCAAACTACAGGGGATGCCAAAAAATTCCCAGACCCCCCAAAACCCCCGCCAACCCAAGCAACCCCCCCCGGGAAAACCCAGAGCGCATCCTACGTCAGACGGTTGCCCCTAAAACAACTCTTACCCAAGTTTCGTCTCACAAGGTCAGTTTCAGGCCCTCGGCCCCGACTGGCTGCCTTCGAGGCGAAATTTGACGCCCTGAATGCTCAGAAACCCCCCCTCTTTTTTTCCCCCTTCCCCCTTTTTTTGGGGAGCCTTTTTATGGACAACAAAATTGCCCATTTAAAAAATTTTTGATCCGAGGATAGGGGGATGATCCAGCTCCCAAAACCCCCCAAAAAAAGCCAAAAAAATTAAAATTTTGGGGACTGATTTAGGATGGTCCCGGGTACCTACGGAAAGGGGACCGGGGTACCACCCACCCCGGCCTCTGGCCCCCTACCATTAAAAAAACCTTTTTTTGGTTTTTGTCCGAGCCCCCGGGGAAAAGGCCCCCAGCTTCTCAGTTTTTTTTTAAAAAACCCCAAAATTCCGCTAACCAGATTTCCAGGCTAAAAAAACTTCAAAACTCCAAACAACCGTGATAGCCAACATGGCAAACACGTAGTAAAGGACTTGCTCACCAAAAAAAGGAGAGCGAGGGGTGGTTGGCAACCTTTTGGGGGAGTTCGGGGGCCTGAAGGGGCCCTACGGGATCCTTCCAGGTGGGACCCTTACTACTACCACAAAGTGACGGAAAGAGATATTGTATACTACGAAAGGGGGAGTTTTTTACCTTATTTTTTTACACCCTACACCCCTAAAAAATACATTTCGCTAAAAAAAGTATTCCCCGATGTTAATGGTACATATAGGTTTTTTGGGTCACTAAATTTAAATGTAATAATAAAAATTACAGTTGAGGGCTTTAAGGGTTTTAAAACACCCCTTTTTTCATCCAAAAAAATTTCCCCAAAATTTGAAGTCGCATTATTTTTTTGATGTGCATTAATACGGCCCAAAAAACATAATTAAACGCAAAAGCACAAAAATAATTTAAATAACATTAAAAGAATTTTGAGACTTGTAAGACAAATAAACATGCCGTTTTTAAGAAATTCGTATTTTAAAAAAAGACTTTTTAAAATTTTTCGGAGCCACATTTTATTATATCTCAAAGAATTAAAAAAAAAATTTGTATTTTACGGGGGAAAATTAATCCAACCCCCCTTATTATCGTTTCGATTAATTTGAATTTTTAAGAACCCCAAAAAAAACCCACATCATCCCTTTAAATTAAAAAAAAAAAGTAATTTTAGAAAAAATAATATCTCTAGGGTAACAGAAGTTAAAATAGGGGTAAACTAACCAATACTAACCTAAACTAACGAAAACCACTCTTACTATTATTCCTGGTATTCGATTTAAATTCAGTGGCCCAAAAAAACCTATGTACCATTAAAAAGAGAAGAAAACTTTTTTTTAACAAAATGTATGTTTTAGGTGTGTAAGGTGTAAAAAAAGCGTGAACTTAACCCTTTATGCCCTCAAATGTAATTTCTGGTATTATATTTAAATTCAGTTGCCCAAAAAACCTATATGTACCATTAAAAACAAAATGTATTTTTAAGGGGTGTAGGGGGAAAATGACTTTTTTCCCCCTTTTCTCTCAAATGTAATTTGATATTAAATTTGAATTCAGTGGGGGCCCAAAAAACCAGAGGTATTTTGGGGAAAAAAAAAAAAATTTTTAGCGAAATGTATTTTTTTTGGGGGGTAGGATGTAAGGAAAAAAAGGAAAAACACCCCCTTTTTTAGTATCCAATATTTTCTTTTTTACACGGAAAATTTATCTGTTATTAAAGAGAATGCAAAAGGTTTCATCTCGATTCATGTACTTCCAAAATTATTTAAAGGTGAATTACAGATTTATCCGGACTAAAATAAACATACAAAAACAAACAAAAATATTAAAATTATCTGCCTGATGATAATTAAAAATATTGGCCTAGTTACGATAACATACATAAATATTTAATTAAATTATTGAGGAAGGTTCAGTTGTATTATTTATAAAAGTCACGCTTAAAACAATTTAATTATAATTTTAATCAGATAATCCCCCAATGTTTGTAAACAACAAAAATTAAATAATAAAATTAATAGAGAGATACGGGTGATACGATTTTTAACGTCGCTGATGGTAATAAGGTTACCGCATGTAGTAATTTACTAGGTGATAACTCCGCGTGTTATTTAAAATACAGCATAGAATCGTCATGCGCATAATTTTTTTGGTTGCTTATATTTTTTTAAGGTTACATTTATTTTAACTATTTCCAGAAAAGTTTTGTATTTTTTTCGATCAGTTTTTGTTATGCCATTATGAGTTCTTAGACTTTGCGATGCCTAATAAAAATAAGAAGGAACCAAGAAAAAAAATGTTTTTAAAATAAAAGGGGAAAAATTTAGCATCCGAACTTTAAGAGATCATCTTTTAGAATATGAACTAAAATTGCTGCTTTAATATCAACAGCACTGCCTTTGACAACAGCACATTTTCTAGATCTTGGTCCATATTTACAATAAATATAAATGGGGGGCGTCTGGAGGCCGCCTGGAAGCAGATTTTAAAAAGGGTCCGAGTAAAACCTGGATACTTTTTTGTCAAGGGAAATCCAAATAATTGAAAAAAATAATAATAAAAAAATACCTTTTTTTTATTTTTATTTCCGGTTGGTCAGAAAAAGTGAGGTAAATTTAAATTTTAAAAAATTTAAATTATTTGATTTTAAAAAGGTTTTCTGTGGTTAAGTTTTAATTTTTGGTAAAAATTTTTTCAAAAAAAAAAAAAAAAAAAAAAAATTAAAAGTAACCGAACGGTTTTTAAAAATC